>JAOWAW010108803.1:0-14019 GCA_028565695.1 Nicola tetela
AGAGAGAGAGAGAGAGATCGAGAGAGAGAGAGAGAGAGAGATCTCGAGAGAGAGAGAGAGAGAGAGAGAGAGAGAGAGAGGGAGAGAGAGAGAGAGAGAAAGAGAGAGGGAGAGAGAGAGTGAGAGAGAGAGAGAAATAGAGAGAGAGAAAGACAGACAGGCAGACAGACAGACAGACAGAGAGGGCGAGAGAGGGGGGGGGGCAGAGCGACAGGCAGACGAACAGACAGCTGCAGAAGGGGCGAGAGAGAGAGAAAGAGAGAGAGAGAACCTTCAGGTACAGTACGTCTTAGTCTTTCTTTATCGATAGCTCTTGATGAAGTGATCAGTTCCTGGCAAGTACTGTAGAGCCTGGGTTTGTCGGATATCATCGACCGCACTTTGCCCTAATTAATTTGAAAATGACTAATTTTTTCCATAGATAAACGTGCAGAAAAGAGCGCAAAATTTTCCCTTCACCATACAGAGAAGTGGAAAGGAGCTGTGAAGCCGTCCTAAACTTCCCAGTTTATCCACACAACGCTACATTACGGTGAAAATCCCTCACCTTGTAGTAAAACCCTTACGCCTTCCCAAGCTCGCTTCGAAGCTCAACACGCCGCCTTAGATTCCTCTGCCTGCTAGAATAGGCTTGCTCCCGAGAGAGACTGCCACGTTCGACACTGTTCCCGAAGCTCTGAGACAGTTTCACGTAATTGACTGTGACGATGTAATTACACTGATATTTTTATATATTTGCAACAGATGCAGAATCCTCTTCCCTCCAGCTTTCTCCTTTCTATAAACAACGTTTCGGGCAGAATTTCCCTGGCCTTCATCAGGCTTGTATGTTACAGAGGCAGCGTAGACTAGTATGTGATCTCAGGTTAGCACACATGTTATAGTATGTGTGTAGAATTATAAGTAAGCGTACGAAAAGTACAACGGTACACACGTGCACGTATAGTAAAACGGAGAAGGCCTGTTTTGATCTCACTCCCACAGTAAAAAAATTGAAAGAATGTCTAGGGCATGAGTCCCGAGGACGCGAAGGGAGTAATAACAAACTTCATTGCAAAGTTGAAACATTTCGGGGTTCAAACCCATCATCACTTCGGTGGTCTGTTGCAGGTTGAGCTGAGCTGAATAACGTAAATGAATGTAAAAGCTAACCCGACACGGACGAAATCCACTTCAAGCGGTCTGAAAAGATCATGCATTCTGTGCGTAGTGCAAGGTGTGAGTTCTGCATGCATATTAGGGGTGAGTACTGCGTGCATATTAGGGGTGAGTACTGCATGCATATTAAGGGTGAGTACTGCATGCATATTAGGGGAGAGTACTGCATGCAAATGCAAGGATTGGGTATTGCATGTGTTTGAAGTACAGAACCAGTAGATCCACATGTCGTACGAATGCGTATCTAGATCTCAATCTCGGAGAAATACTCAAATGTAATTTTCAGATGAGGGAGCCAGTGCCTAGGTGTTGCGCATCTGATGCGCATTCGCACCATTTTTACTCGTAGTAGTTCGAACAAATACAATACCCACACCTTGCATTTGCTCGCAATACTCACGCCTAATGTGAAAGCAACTGTAGGTCAATATCACTTACATCCTGCGTGGTTTGTATAATGGAGAAAAACCTTAATGCCCAGATTTTGAAATACTTACAAACGAATTCACTACTTTACCAGCACCAATATTAATCAGGTTTCTTACCCCAGCATTCTAGGGTGACGCAATTGTGCTTCCTTGCACACAAGTGGCAGATGGCTCTTGACGAGGGTGACCATATACAGGCTACCTTCTTGGATTTAAGTAAAGCTTATGATAGGGTGTCTATCCCTGGTTTAATTTACAAACTCTCTTCACTGGGATTCTCTTGTCCTGCATTAGAATAGCTTTCTGCTTTCCTAACGAACCGACAAGAATGTGTTCGAGTAAATGGGTGTCGGTCATCATGGCCGTCACAAAAATCTGGTATACCCAGCAAGGCATGGTGCTGGGTTCTGTCCTGTTCCTTGCTTTCATTAATGACCCCCCACAATCCCTCTATAATGGATGTTCCATCTTTGCAGAGGACACCACTGCTTACATTATTAGCAAAGACGCTCGCTCTACGTGCTCAAGCCTTTCACTGGATCTTGATGCCGCTTCTGCTTGCACTGTCAGATGGGGAATGATTTTCAACGCCGAAAAAAGTGAACACCTACCCATATCCGGCAAAAGCGGCGTTCTAGATCCTAGTGTGAACCATGTTTCCATGAGCGGCTTGCGCATACCGCAAGCAACAACGCACAAGCACCTCTGAATAATCCTAAATAACTCCCTGACATGGCAAGACCACGTTAATGAGACGTACACGGTGTGTGCCCAAAAGATTGGGATTGTTACTGTGTCTGCCTAGTTACCACCTACAATATGCCCAAGGCACACATGCGTGATGTGCCTATAAATCCACCTGTCAGACACGTGGTTGCGGCTTCTCTCTTTTCCTCCTCTTAGCTTTTTTCTGGACTTTTTATTGTCCTACTACAGTGTTTCTCTTGTACTTAGCTGAGCGGAGCGTTGCTACTCTGTCTCTGCTCTTTATGGTTATCCAAACTCTGTGATATCCCAAGTTTGTTTCATACAGGGATTTTACAGCGTTTACGCAACAGAGTCCACCAGACAGCGCTCCGGCAAATCTACTTGGGTGAAGTTCTGCCAAAAATTGAGTATGCGTGGAAAACCAACAGCTAAGCTAAGTCGACTGCAAGAGACATTCTGCCGCCGACACAATATCTATTTGCCACCACTACGATGCAGATTTGACTATCACACTCTAGTTTTATTCTGTAAACTCCGATCTCAGCTCGCTCCAAAATACCTAACGTCCATTCTACCCTTTCTGTCATCAAACTCAGGCTGCAGTTTTAGAAAGCTATCTTATCCTATCCCTGTTGTTAATAAGAAGACTTCTCTTTTGAGGTGCCTTCCCTACGCGATAATCTTTATGGAATGGCTCGCCAGCACACATACAAAAAATAGCCTCTCTCAGTCTTTTTAAGTACCACTAAAAACACCATCTGAAACTCTATTAAAACTTTCTTCTCCCTCGTTTTCCCTATTCTCTCTCTCACCCTCCCACCTTGCCTCCTTCATATCTCCTTCACCCTACAGGAGAGTAGCTTTGATAAGTATATCCTTACTTTTTTCTTTGTCAAGCCCGGATGTGCTCAGCGTTGGAATCACCTCGGACCTGTGGACCTCAGTCGCCACGGAAGCTTTCATTGGAGTAACCTGCCATTTTATCGACAAAGGCCTGGGAAATGCGGTCGATCGCGCTCGCTTCAGAAGAAATGGCGGAAAGCCACACGGCAGAAAACATTGCTGAACGACTTACCGAACTGGCCAGAACGTTCCAGGTCAAGGACAAGGTGCAAGTGATGGTGCATGACAATGCATCCAATTTCACTTTGTGCGCAAGCTTGCTGAAGGATCAGCTTGGTTGGGATCATCAGCTTTGTGTGGGCCACAACCTGCAGCTGGCTGTGAAGGAGGGCCTTTCAGAGCGCTTGGTCTCCACTATGGTCTCCATTGCTAGAAAAATGGTTGGCCATTTCAGTCGCTCTGCCCTTGCTTACACAAAACTCCACACCATCCAAGAACAACAAGGGAAGAAGAAGATCAACTTGGTCCAGGACGTTCCAGCGAGATGGAATTCAACGTACTTGATGTTAGAGCGTCTCGTTGATTAACAAACAGCTGTCACCACGGTTCTGGAAGCAGAAAGGACGCCCAACGTCAAGCTGACAGGAACACAGTGGGACTTAGCCAAGGATGTCATCAAGGTACTCAAGCCCCTACAGGTAGCAACAACGGTTTTCAGCTTAGAGCACAACCCATCCATTTCCTGTGTGCAACCAATTTTACATGAGCTTTTAACCAAACACCTTAAGATCTGCGATGATGACAGCCTGGCGGTCAAGCAGTTGAAGTCGAGTATTTCTGCCAGCGTGACCATCCGCTTTTCAGCAGGGAAATGCAAGTTGGCCTGGCTTGCTCCAGTGCTTGACCTGCGCTCCAAAAAGCTGGAGTTTTTGCAAGAAACCGAGAAGGCAGAGGTTTGGAAGCACATGGAGAGTGAAATGGTGAAGGAGAAAACTGCCGGTCCGGAGGAAGAGGAGAAAACAGGAGAAACTGGGGATGACAACAACATTGAGGACAGGGAGAACAGCGAGACAAGTGGACTTGCTTTTCTGCCGGCCTCCTCTTCAGCAGAAAATGCCATTAGCCAAACAGGAACAATGGAAGAGCTGGAGTCCTACAAGAGGGAGCCTTGCAGCATTCAAACCACAAAACCACTCCAGTGGTGGAAGAAGAACCAGCACAGGTTCTCCACCGTCGCTCGCATCACCAAGAAAGTGCTTTGCCTTCCAGCCACCAGTACCTCATCAGAGTGTCTCTTCAGCACGGCAGGGCTTGTCTGCACAAAGAAAAGAGCCTGTCTTTTGGCAGAACACGTTGACATGCCGGTGTTCTTCCACCAGAACAGGAGGTTCTTAGAGAATATCTAAAAGCCCTCGCTTTTGTGTTTCCTTACACTTACCAAATTCTGCAGCTCAGTCCTGGGAACTTGTACATTTTATTCATCTTTCAGTAGTTGTCACTTTTCAGAACTGCATGTACATGTACAATACACTCATAAGCAACAATAAGAGATACGTGAATATTGACATTGGTGCAGCCAAAATGATAATTATAAAATATAATTACCCGATAGGGTACCTGTGCTACCCCAAAAGTGCTACCCGATACCTGATACCCCAAAAAAACCTCTACCCGACACATCACTACTAAGGTGCATCACAGTACATACTTCGGTTGGTTCAACCCTATAGAAGTTATTAATTTTATAAGAAGATATAAAATGGCTGAAAATGCAGGATGCTGCCAGTGTTATGATTCAGGTATACAATTAAGTAATCACAATGAATACATGTGCAGTTGTAGGATTAGCAGTGTACTCTGCTGCTGGGTTGTTTCACTGGCTTGCTGCCGGATACATAGAGCTTGCTAACAGTCTGCATCATTATTAAAAGTAAAGGGATTTGAGATTTGCCTTTCTGATATTGCCATTCTTGCTGGAGATACACAGATTTGAAGAGGTCACTTCCTTCTACAACTAGTAGTCTTTATTGAAAACACTTTTTAGTTGGGTTTTCCCCTGCCATCATCAGGTTTGTCTGCGTGGTTCTTGAGCAGGTCAGCAGTGGGTTATATGGGTACAGGGCTGTGCAGTGTGAGCATGTTATTCTACTAGTGTGGAGAAGCTAGACATGCACCGTGATGCACCTTAGTAGTACCGACATACTCACAGTAATGTTATTGTCTCTTGCCAAAATATGTTTAACCTCATGGAGGACCTGGTGAATGATTTAAAACATTGTGACAACCAAAATGTGTCAGCAGTGCCACTGAAGTGTTGTAGCACTGGCCTATTTCCCAGAGTGAATGTTTCAGAAAATTTATGTGCACATGTATGTATGGTCTAGGCATGCTTTTATGTATAATATATCCTGATGTGTGTCTGCAGTTACCGGTTTGTTTGCATGCACACCAAATTCTGTGTGGATGTACATATGCTTTATGTGCATGTGCAGAGGCAAAGACCAAACCCAACTACCTCCAGACAGACAGAAGAAGGTGATCTGCTTCAACTGAACCCTCCGTCCCCAGTTCAGAGCAGCTCAAGTTAACAAACTACATTGCCTTCCACAAGATCCTGGGCACATTCAAATGATCAAAGTGAACCAAAAGTTTGCACGGTAAGCTATTGGAAAATGGCTGTCGGTGTCTTTACTTAGGGACTGTATCATACATTCTCACTTCGCTAGCAAACGTAAGTGTTTTCATATGGCCCCCACCCCCTCCCTCAAACAAAAATGCAGCGAGGATGTATGCATGTATATAATACATACACATACACCAACATTGTGCGTATATGTCGATGTACACTCACAGCACGAGGCGAATGTATTGTACTGTGCAGCATAGCGCACAACCGCCCGTTTCCCATCGCAGCGCTACACAACAAAGCATAGAACCGCTTCGGCTTCATGCCACCGATGTTTGTGACCCAGCAGTTCAAAATGGGATTTGTTTGATTCTGCGTGAACATGCCTTCAGCTCCTTCCCCGACATAAATTCAGTTACTTATGCTAGCAAAATGCAAACTTTTGATACAGTTCTTAACTCTGCAGCTGTCTACAGACCTTCACTCTGTTGAATCAGTATCTAATATATAGACAAAATCGACTTGCAGGTAGGGGAGCAGTAGAAACATTGCAAGAGGTACACCCCCACTTATGAACCGAAAAATGTTTCTTCAATATCCTGATGGCTCAGGCTAAACCACAAATCTGTGAAGACATTTGAGAATTCATCCACAGTTCACCAAAGAAGAATCATTTTATACAAGCCATAAAACAAGAAACAAGAAACAGACACAACGTTTCGGCTACAACTGTGGCAATCTTCATCAGGCAAACTAAGGCGTACATCACTGCGCGTCTCTCAACGTTTATACCTATCTACGCGTCCTCTACTTGTGGGTTCGTTGCGTTTGGCAGCCATGGCTTCCTGTATCACGTCGATCCATGTGGGACTAAGCTCCACTCCTCTGTTCTTATTCATTTGTGGCCTTTTCGCGCTAATGTGGAGAGCTTCTTTCACCTTTCGCGGGTGCCAACTCGGTTCAATGCACAGGACACTAGTGCTTCCCCAATCGATGCTGTGCCCATAAACCGCAGCGTGCTCTGCCACTGCGGCAAATCAAATCTTCCGCCAGGCTTCGCATGATCATGACGCCGGTGCTCCTTTAGGCGAGTGTCCATGGGTCGCAAAGTTTCTCCAATGTATATCGCGTCACAGTCGCTGCATTTCACTTTGTAAACCACACCATTCTTTTACTTATTGGCAACTCTGTCTTTGAGCCCTTTGCATACACGCCACTGCCACCGATCGGCCTTGCTTACATGCGAACGTCCACTGTCCTCAACACCCGTCCGATCTGCTCACTCACGCCACGAATGTAAGGAGCCACCACTGTTTGCATGTTCTGCGCCTCCTGCGGCTTAACTGATACTCTTCCAGCATTATCCTGTCGTGCCAATCTGTTCCTCTCACATCCACGCAGGGTGTCATTCACGAATGCCCTCGGGTAACCATTGCTTTCTAATACTGCGTATAGGGATCCCTCTCCGCCTCTCTGCTTATTTCATCATCCTTGGCAAAATGTGTTTGAACGGGCCCTGCCAAAGAGAGTGATGATAACAGCCTTCTTTGCGCTCGCTGGATGGTGTAAGCTAAAGGCAATAACTCGATCAGTGCGAGTTGACTTGCATAGACACTGGTCTTAATGTTCCCCGCTTCATCCCTTCTGACGTTCAAGACGTCTAGAAATGGCAGCCTGCATTCAACCTCTTCCTCTGTTGTGAAACGAATGTTCTCATTCTGTTCGTTCAGATGCTGTAGCAACCTCGCAGCACCTTGCTGCTTGCTCAGTGCAAAGACATCATCCACGTAGCGCTTCGAAAGTCGAGGGGCGATACCTGCCTGCGCAGCCATCTCCAGGACCTTACATTCTGTTGTTGAGAAACCTTTAGCCATAACCCATGCCTGCAATAGATTAAATCTTTTTTCAACTTGAGATGGGATGAGGTACATGTGTGAAGAGAAGATATTTTTTTGAGTTTCAGAACAATCAGCAACCAAACACAGACCTATCCATGGGAAGACGAACCATAGCCAGCTCACTGCCAGATCCTCCTGCTCCAACTCAACCCAAAGCAGCTGTCAAGCTGTTTGTCGCTATAGCTAGGTGCGACTACAACGCGCAAATGGACGAAGAATTGTCCTTTACGAAAGGGGAGACACTTGAAATTTTGGATGACAGATGTAGCGATTGGTGGCTTGCGAAGTCACGGGCGACAAACCAGCAAGGCTACATACCATACAACTTTGTAGCGGATATGAAGAGTTTGGATACTTATGAGTAAGTTTCTTGGAAACTCAGTCATGACCATATCACACTGTTTAGCCAGTTTTGTGTGTGTGATCAGTTGGCACAGCAATGGTGGTAGACATTTAGAGGAAGGGTTGTTCTTCCTCTTGGTTGTGTTGTTTTGCTTCTTGCTAGGTAAATGGTGTCTTGGGTCCTCCGCAGGAAAATTTTTGCTCTAGATTTTAAAGCTAAATTGAAAACGTATAGGATTCTGGACACCCAGAATCCCACACAAAGTACAAAACCCGGTTCTGGGACCCACCTTGAGTTTTTTGTATGAAATGCACACCTGCATAAAAAAAATTAAATTGTCTGGAAACTTTTTTTGTCCATCTTCAAGAAGATAATTGTGTTGACATAACAACACAAAAAATTAGTATGTGTGTATCTACCAGTAGGTGGATATGTGCCTGATGGCAGTGAGGTAAATGTCTAACCATAATAAAATGTTAACCTGCTGGCTGATTTTGGCCTTGCATGAGAGACAACAGTGCGGCATAAACAATTGCAGTGATCTTCAAGACTGTGCTTCCCTTTTCATTGAAAAATTAGGACGGATCAAATGTATCAAAGCACAAGTAATGTCACTACAGGTGTGTAGAGAAACGCTGATCTAACAGCATGCCTGTCATAACATATAGTACATTTTTTTAATAATTAATTCAGCTCCTTTCACAGTAATGATTGCAATTCTCTGTATCTTGATCAACCACATATTCCACACATTCCACACATTCTTGATTTAATATTAGGCCACAGGAGCATCCCTGAGTTGAGCACAACAGGATCAGTATTGATAATATAAGATGGCATGCAATTTTTTTGGACTACTTCTTTAGCAGTGCAAAGAATTTTCAAGAAATGCTAAACATACATTTGCAGGCAGAAGTGAAGCAAATACTATCAATATCTTTCTACCTCATTGCAGCTGGTACTTTGGACCAACTAGTAGAAATGAAGCAGAGAAAATGCTCAAGCTGGATATTAATCAGCATGGCTCCTTCCTCATCAGAGAAGGACAGGTGGATGAAGACTATGCCCTCTCAGTGAGAGCTCATGATGATGTCAGGGTCACTCAAGAAAAATAGTATTTTAGCTTCTAGTTCTGCTAGTTTCTTTTTATATATTTTATGAACGTTTAGTGGATTGGAGCTCGAGTGTGCTATGACTTAGTCTTGCAAAAAAAACTTTGATAACATTTCCTTTTTAAACTTCTACTTTCACGATATTGGTAAAGCTTTTACTTGTGGAAATTTGTGTGTTTACATTTACTGTAAGGTATAACTTGGTTCTCCAGTTGCAGCGTGGGATTGGGAGCTAGCTATGGAGTATGTGATTGGTTGTTAGTTGCTATGGAGACTGCTCAGTGGAGTAAATAAACTGTAGTAGTCTTTTGCAAAATCTTTTATGAAAATGTTGAGCTAACATGGGTCTAGTTTGTTCTTGTCATACAAGTTGTCATCCAAATCATGGCTCCTGCCTTTTGCTAAAATAATGATTTGTTATACATGTGGCTTTAAATACAACATTGTTGATGGCTATTGCAATCATTGTATGTTGGATTTGGTGTATAATGGGAATATTTATCTTGTGATTGTTGTATAGTTATGGATGGCATTGCACATGTCACTGTTCTTGTGAAGATAATGGGCTGAAGTCTTGAGCTTAAGAATAAATTTTATTTTCCAGCATTTGGCTGCGATGAGATTGTAACCAATTTTTGTCTGGATGCTAACAGCACAACAAAGTATGTAAACTCAACAATGGCTGTTTCTTCTTCGCACGGTGTCTGGCCTTTACCAGCGTGCTCTCACAAGTGAAGCACCACATACAAGATAGCGATGGGCTGTGCATCAATTTGCAGTTTCCATGTTGACAATCTGAGCTACTGCAGACACCTGACCTGGCAGCAGTTCTCGAAAATCAGTTGGAAGTCCCCAGGAAATCCCTTAGGAAGGTGAGTCTCACAAACCAAAAGAAACTTGCAGAATGTAATGCCCAAACTACTTTGTAGTCAATAAGATCATTTGTTGCATGTGAGACTGACCTATGGCTTACTGGTTCCTTCAGTTGTACATTTGACAATGTTCAATGCATTATTTTGACAACCGTATAACAGTGGTTTCTGCCTTACCCATATCCAAGAGTTTCCTCTGGTTCTCCTGTTTTCTCCCCCCCCCCTCCCTTAAACCAAAACAGGAAGTCCCCCTGAACACTCTAAGCAGTTACAACAGCAGCTCATTTCCCTGCCGCCAAACTTAGCATTGCTGCAGGGTGAGCCCAGCTAATTAGGTGGGAAAGGTCGTGGTTGTCCATACAAATCCCTGAGCTTAATAATTTGTCACCACAATGGTGAGGGCTGGTCTGGAAGGACTTCCATGGCACCACCCGAACAGACCACCAAGTGCTATTAAAACACACACACACACACAGGATCTGGAGATAGTGTTTGTGAAAATTTAGTTGTTTTAACATTGTGCAGCCCATAGGTGATGCCCAGTCCATTATTTGTCAGATTCTGGAGCTCGACCCCAGACAATCATTTGTACATATATATTTAAACAACCCAACCGGCAAAGCAAATTTCTACAAACAGACAAGAAAGCAAGCTTTCATCATGCTCAAGGCCTTTTGTTCATTCCTCTTCAGGAGCTACAATGGAAATGATCAAAATTGAAATGACAACAACAGCTTATACCCACACTCAGTGAGTAAGGAAAAGGTGTTAGATTTCACAATACAGATCGGGTATAGGAGGTGCGAGAGATGCACTCCAAAGGTGACCAAACTACTACTACAAACGCAAGTGCAGCAGCACACTTGAAGAATGTTCAACACCTAAACAATCAAAAGAGGGACAAAGCATGAACAAAATCCTTCTGAAACTTCTTCAGCACCAGCACACAATTTTGGATTGACAACACTTTGGCTAGGATTGCCCTGGCCTTCTTCAGGTCAAACGAACAGAGGAAAACGAAGACAGGCTAATATATAGGCAGTTACAACCTGAAGGTGTGCGAAAGTAATGTAGTAAAAAAGCTACAGTAAGGTGTTAAAACCGAAGGTGAGCAAGCGATTGGACGGGGAAAGGGAACAAAAGAGAAAGGACATGCATGGTAAAGGAGGCTAGGGTGCATGTGTTAAAACCTATGGTATGAAGTGAATAGGTGGATAGCGAGCAAAAGGGAACTGTGGTTCGCAGATAAAAGGGAGGGGGGGGGGAGAGAGAGAGAGAGAGAGAGAGAGAGAGAGAGAGAGAGAGAGAGAGGATGCACAAGCTGCTTACACCACTCAGTGCTAGATGTAATCATGACAACATCGAGACTTATTATCAGTACTAGTGACTAACGGCAGCAAGTAGGCACTGAGATGAAACAATGATTCTAGGAAATGAACTCAGAAAAGGCCGAACCACATTGGGTCGATCTCCATCCCACAATCTTTGTTCATTGTTTCTTCTGTTGCCCTAATCTACAGTGCTTCTTTCACGCGTGTCTGTTGGCAGTTCTTTTCTCACGATGGACAATCTGCAGTCTGCCCAAACTCACGTGGTGGTCTTTCAGGTTCTCATGCTCCACAACAGCGGACAAATCAACATGACTATTTCTTGCACGTGTGGCGTGCTCAGCTGATCTTACTCTGGCCATTCTCCCCCTTTCACCAATGTACAATTGGTGGCAGTCAAGGCATTTTATCTTGTAGATGGTGCCAGTCTCGTCTTTTTGGTCAATTTGGTCTTTCAAATAGCATTAAAGAGACCACTTCCACTGCTGAGGGTGCCCAACTACTCGAATGCTAAGTGGCCGAAGAACTCACTGGATGGTCTGGTTCATTCTTTTGACAAACAGGATTGAAACTGTTTTGGTCGGTTTGGTGTTTTCGACAATTCCAGGGCTGGTAGGTCGTTTTTGGTCTTTCTGTTGCAATCATGCAAATTGTTTCTCGATGAATGATGCAGGGTACCTGTTTGACAACAGGTGTTCTTTGACCTGCTTGGTTTCTGCCTCTTTTTTCCCATTGTCTGATATGATGGTCAGTGCTCTTGACAGCAAAGCCTGTGCTGTACTTTGCTAGGCGCTAATAGGATGGTGGGAATCAAAAGCTAGGTAGCAACCTGTATCTGTTGGCTTCCTGTAAACTGAGGTCTTGAGACAGTTCCCGTTGCGATTGATCCTTGCGTCCAAGTACGGTAAACTGCCGTCAACTTCAATTTCCACGGTAAATGATATGTCAGGGTGTTGGTCGTTCAGGTGTCATAGAATCGCATCGATAGCTTCTCGTTTTATGATGGCAAGGATGTCATCCACAATACAGAGCCAAAGTTTGGGTTTGTCGGACAGTGTGTTGATGGCTTTTTGTTCTAGTTGCGACATGAAGATATTCGCAACTATCGGCAACACTGTAGATCCCATTGCAAGACCATTGGACATCTCGTAGAATTGATCTTGAAATTTGAAGCTGGATTCCTGCAAACAGATGGCAAGTAGTTTGATGATTTCCTTTGTCAAGAGCTTTGTGTTGGTTAATGGTGACGAGACTAGCAGTGCCTCCACAGCTTCCAAGGCTGGATCACTAGGTACGCTTGTGTGGAGGGATTTTACATTGAAACTGACAAGAACTCTGTCTTTGTTGCTTGTGGTCTCTCTAAGTATCTCGCAGAGGTGAGCTGAATTCTCTATGAAAGAGGGAATCGTTCTTGAAAACGGTGGCAGTAGATCTGCGAGGTGCTTTGCAGTGTTGTACAGGACATGGCCTACGTACGAAACGATCAGACAGGAACATCAGGTTTGTGTATCTTGGGTAGACCATAGAAGAGAGCTGGCCGTGTGCACTTTTGAGAGACTTGAAGCTCTTTGTACAGCAGGTTGTTGATGGATCCATGGTTGCATAAACCTTGAAGATGCTTGTTGATCCTCCTCTCGATGCTCTTGGTCGGGTTCTTTTTTAGTTTTTTGAAAGGAGGCTTCTCAAGTTAATCCAATGTCATCAATCCAAAATTGTGTGCTGGTGCTGAAGAAGAAGTTTTGGTATTATGTTCCCCAGCAAAAATGGATAGCTTCAAAGTCCTTCTGTAAACACAAATCAGGTTCAAGTCTCTTAATTGTCAAGGCTTCAAGGACAGCCAGGTGAAAGTGCAAACATGATCTGCCTTGTGCCACAATCATAAATTGTTCCAACACCTCACTATTGATACACTCTGCACTTGACTGCAAGTGTTTGGTGATCACTGAGTCGCTCTTGGCCACCTTCAAGACAGACTTCTTCCCAAGCAAATTGCTTGGAACATGCTGTTTGACTAGCTCAGCCAGCTGCTGTGATGTTCAGCCAACAACGGCATATAAACTGATAGACAACAATACTTCTGGAAAGAGTTGGCAGGACATCCTTCGGCTGCGCGCTGGCAAATGCATGTCTTGTGGTGAAAATGACAAGCGTCTTGATGGCAGGGAAGCTCCTAGTTATAGCCCTCTTGATGTCATCACTGAACCTCCTGCTAAAGTTGCCAATCCATGGCAGGGGCACAGTTGCACGACTCAGCGATTTTCCGTCAGGACTACGTACCGTAGACCTAGCACTCTTGTGCTTCCGCAGCACTGAATCAATGACGCCATTGACAACATCCGTAGGATAGGCATTGTTGGCTAGAATTTTCTTCAGCTTCTTGATTTCATCCGGTAACAAGGTCTTAGAGCAAATTTTAATGGCTCTCAGAATAAGTGACCTAATGGGACCAATCTTCTGTCCTATGGAAGCAAATAAACTCCACTGAGTATATAACCCAGAAAAAGTTGGTTTCCAGTAGACCAACCGTAACAGATCATGATCATTCTGTTGTCTACAGTCAGTAGCTCCTGAAGAGGAATGGACGAAAGCCTTGAGCACGATGAAAGCTTGCTTTCTTGTCTGTTTGTATATATACATGTATATATAATGTATGTATATAATATTATATATATATACATGTATATATAATGTATGTATATAATA
>JAOWAW010108814.1:0-14014 GCA_028565695.1 Nicola tetela
TTCTTCTTCTTCTTTCTTCTTCTTTCTTCTTCTTTCTTCTTCTTCTTCTTCTTCTTCTTCTTCTTCTTCTTCTTCTTCCTCAGACTTCTTCACTGTTCTTTTTTGTTCATCTGTTCATCACTTTTCATATTATTTGTTGTGCTGTGATTACCAGGCAGAGGAAGCACCCCAGATTGTTGCTATGGTTACATCATTTAATCACCTTGCAATGGCACTGATGGCAGAAATTTTAGCACCACCGTCTCCTTCTCTGAGAGCACAAGTGATCATGTTTCTCATCAAGGTGAGTTTT
Organism: Nicola tetela; assembly: GCA_028565695.1. Lineage (NCBI taxonomy): Eukaryota > Metazoa > Porifera > Calcarea > Clathrinida > Clathrinidae > Nicola > Nicola tetela. The sequence goes on from JAOWAW010108814.1 coordinate 293, forward strand.
GAGCTTGTCATTGTATGCGGTATCCATAGTTTTTGCCTGTTTTAGCCATTTTTTAGTTCACCTTTTTAGATCTCCTGCCAACTGAATTTGTCCTCATGGTCTAGCTTGTGGGTTTTTTTGCTAAGTTTAGTGGTAGGGATCGTTTTGGTAGTTTCTACCCAGTGAGGGACTGTGCTTTGGAGTATGAAGAAGTGTCTTTATTCATGTTCAGTATTAAACTGTATCAAGTCTTCTGGTGCAGTTTGCAGTGATATTTACTGTAGCGTGTTGTGCTGTTTGTCTTTCCCACTCATCTACTTTCTCTTTTTGCCTGCATCTGTTCATGTGTAGGTGGCTGTTGAGTGCCTCGCCCTATCCAATTTCAACGCACTACGTGCAGTGTTGGCTAGCTTTCAGAGCTCAGCAATCTATCGACTTCGGCAGACATGGAAAGAAGTGTCTTCGCGGCGAAAAAAGTAGGCTTGAATTCCAATGCTTCAATGGTAATTTGAGGTCTTCTTTCGTGTGTTATCCTGCTTGATTGATCATCCAATACTAGTTCCCGGCCATCCATGTCTGCTACCAGTACCTTCTCTGCCAATTTACAGAATTTGACTCATTCAGCACTATCTGTGTGTTTGTTTGTTTGCAGACAGTACAGAAAGTTGTCAGAGTTGATGAGTGAGGAGGAGAACTTCGTTCAGTACCATCAGGCAATGGAGCGTGCACTTGCCCAGCCACCTTGCATTCCATTCCTCGGCGTCTTTCTCTCAAAAGTTGTTCAGCTTGATGCTTACCATGCAGAGCGTCAAAAGCAGGACAAGGACCGGCAATCGTCTTGTGGTGAGGAGCCTAAAGCTAATGATGAGATCGTCTTACCGGCCATAACTCGTCCAGTTTCAGAGAAGGAACCCAGCAGTACAGATTACCACTGCACAAGAAAGTCGTCGTTTTCTACAGGCCTCTCTGCGTCAGTTAAACAGCAGCTTCGCTTAGCCAAGGCACCAATGAAGCGTCTGGTACGCTCCGTCAGCTTGACTCGATTGTCTAGTGACGAACATTGTGAAGATGAGAAAGGAAGCCTTGAAGCTACCCATAACAATACTCCCCCTGCTGCACGGAAATACAACATTTCTGGTGCTAGCAGCTTCTCATTATCACCATGTAGTGAAAGCTCATTGAAATTTAATGAAGGGGTTATTGCAAGTGAAGGGGACAGTCCTAATTCACCAAGACAAAATAAAACTGTGATGAGTTCTGAAGATCTGCTTAGTAAGCTTCCTCAAGGAGAGAGTGCTCCAAGAACTTTCTGGGGAAGACCAAAGATTGTTCGAAACGGACCGTCGCCTTATGGAGAGCTTTCTGTACTCCTTGACTCATCATCATGCAACTCAGATTGTCTTCAAAACACAGGTGTGGTTGATAATGATAGTGACCAGGACGGTGAGTGTGATCAGTTGGAGACTTCAGCTGAGGCATTGTCATCCTCCGATCCGCAAAGAGAAGATGACGAGACATACTTTGGAACAGTGATGGAGCAACATCTAGGCTTGCTTATGTCCTCAGATAGCGAAGAGGAGGAGAATGATGAAGAGGAAGATGCAGTTCCAGTGGCACCACATACACGCCTCACGTCAGATGGCTCATATTGTGTGGTTGTGAATAGAGGTTCAGTGGCAACCCCGACGCTGAGTGATTCGGTTGAAATGAACTCTGAATTGAGACCAGACGTAGATGATGAGCCACACTATCAAGACATGCCATGGCGTGCACGTAACTCTAGGGGAGTGTTCTCTTCAGCATCAATGATCAATATTAATGAATATGAGTCTTCTGTGCGATCGGAGCTCTCTCGCTACCAGCTAGCATCTGTCTATCCACATGCTAGCCGTGCATGTATTCGTGAGTTTATTCTCACGATGCGATGCTTATCGGAGAAGGAGGCATACGAATTGTCTGAGCAGCTTGAGCCAAGGAAATAGTCCCACCTCGAAACATATTGTACATAGGCTGAATTATGTAAAATTTTCTCTTGTCTTGACTCGTATGAAACGTCTGTGAACTATGACCGGCAATCTTTATTCACCTGGTCACCGGAGTATGAATTCACCAATTTTGTTGACACATAAATTCTAGAAGAAACAAGAGGATTGAAAGACAGAGGTTGTTTTGTTTGTTCGTGATGCATTCCACCTCCGTTTTTTTCTTTTTTTTCACATTTGTCTGGCCCATTTAAGGTTTGCAAGCTTGCACATTCACTATTAGCACTGCTGATTATCATTACAAGCCATGCTATCACCTTTCTCCTCTTGTTCATCTCTTGCTCTCTTTAATGCTGAAACTTCAGCCAAACTAAAGAAGGGCTTTCTCTGCCTTTCTTTCTGTCTCCAACTGAATCTCTTCTGAATTGTGCCTGTGTTGTGGGTTGCTGGTATGGTTTTTGACTTCCCAGCAAAGCTTTTTGTATTAATATTATTTGTATTAGAAATGCAGTAAGATTCTGTAGCTTTCAGGAATCAATAGAAGGTGCGCTGAAACTGACTTTGCATCATGAACTCCCCTCTGCCAGTCAGTTACCACAGACTCAAATAAATGAGTTATTGTAGCAGCATCCTACCTATTCTCATGTAGTACACTCCGTACTACACTGTACTGTCACAGTAAAGCACGTGAAATTTCATCCATCCTCTACCTGAAGTATTGTGTTATATGTTTTAACATGCAATGTGTTAAGGACTTACATGCCATGGCTATAATCTATACAGGATACACTGCAGTGTGCTTTCATGATTGAAAATGTTGCTGTAAGCAGTGTACTGGTAAATTTTACTAATACACTATGCATGTACAATTTTTGACAGATTTTTTTTATCCAAATTTAAGGATTTACTGAAATTTTAAATGCATCCAGTTATGATAACATCAGCCTAGCCTCTTGCCAAACTAAGGCCCTGCTTACATTAAACCATTTTCGCGTTTTGGTCAATTTTTTGGTAACTGTTTTTGAGTGTTTAAAAATGCTGCTGACTTGGTGGAAAACGTTTTTGCCTGTTTACAGTAAGACGTTTTCCCCTTCTGTTTTTTTTTTGTTAACTGTTGGGTGTTTATATTAGGGTGTGTGCACTTGGCGGATAATGTTCTCGATCATATTAATTATAAATTATGAAAACGCTGACACCCATCACTGCAGCTGGCGTGGATTTAGCGCGTTTTCGTTTCTACTTGGATAAAAATATGCATTTTTGCCATTCACAGCAAAATATTTTCAGCCCCAAAAACGTTTTCAGCTGTTTAAAAAACTCCTTACTTTTGATGCATTTTCAGGCGTTTTAATGTAAATGCAAGGCTTACCTGTAGCAATTTGAAGACATTTTAATGCATATATGGGGCCTAACTTTGGTGGCACAACTCACTGCAAATTAAATACATGTTTTACAGTACTGATGATCTTCATTGGAGAATTAAGTTGCTCATTGGATCTTTGCTTGTAACCCTCAAACCTGACATGACCAAGTTTACTACATGCTAACAATATTCCAAGCTGATGCTGTGGTTCATGCTTATAGATGATTCTCAGGTTAAGACAGGCTCTGGAAGGTCTAAAGCAGCCACGACACATAGTCACATAACTACCGTAATTGATTGGCCAGTCTGCTGTGGCAATATCCAGGTGCCATTGTTCCTGTATCAGTTGGCAGTCAGTTTGTAAAGTTCACCATAGCCTGATTGCTCTCACTAAAGCAAAACTTCAAGTGCCCAGACTAAGCCACAGTGATGTCTCCCAGAACCAGTGAGAGAAGAAAGAGAGAGAGAGAGAGAGAGAGAGAGAGATACTTGAAAAACAAACATTATCTACAAAAGGCATACACAATCCTGCAGACAAAAACATACAAGAACATGCTTTCAACAGACTTAATAATCAACTGTTGTGTTTGACAGCAACGTGCTGACCAGAGAATGTAACATACCATGGAAACATGGTTGAATGGACAGAGAATCAAATGAGCAGAAGTGAGAGAATTATGTTGATAATCAATACAGATATAGTATAGACAGTATATCTACATATGGCACCATAGCAGTGAAAAATGAAGCACTTAGTGCCTAAACAAAGAGAATTGGGAAAGAGGAAGGTGTGTGTGTGTGTGTGTGTGTGTGTGAGAGAGAGAGAGAGAGAGAGACTGTGTGAAGCCCAACAGGCTGACGTACGAATCTATCCCAAGATTAGAAATTCACAGAGTAAAGACAAAACAGTTCAGCTACTGTTACATTGTGTCAGCAGCTCTCCCAGCTAATAAGGCTGGTGGCCATGTCTTTGCCACGGCAGCATACCACCAAATAGAACTGGAGGTTGAAAGAATGGCTGCTGAGGTAGAGCAACAAAGCTGTCTGTATGTGGGAAATGACTAGGGTGATTAAATGGATGAGCAGCTGGTCTGAACATGAGATTGCCATTATGTGGTACACCATGGAAGCCACCTGAATGGTGCACTGGAACAGCATTGAGAGGTACTGGTGGGGGATTATGCACCACAGCCATCGGTGGATTTTGCTGGTTTGCTGGGAAAATGTTAACCATTTGGCCATGCTGAGGAAACTGATGATGAGGGATAAATGACACTGGAGGAGGAGCAGGTGGGGCCTTTCCAAGTAAAGAAGTTTGGGGTCTGTCTGGTGCTGTCGTGTCATTGATTGTTGGCGGTGGCTGGTCTGGAGAAACCTTTCTCTCGTGACTGATCACCGGTGATGGGTGGTTAGGAGAGGAAAGCTTTGCAACCTCATGACTGGTTGATGTTTGACTGGTGGGCGTTTGGGCTGTGTTCTGGAGGCCACCAATGCCAGCAGGTTGCTTTGTGACACCGTCAAGTGATGCAAGAGCTTTCGTCCCGCGACCAATTGACTTCACAAGCTTATGAGGCGATTTAAAACTTGGCGGAGACACTGGTGGCATAGCCATATTTTCCTTGGCCTTTCCACTTTGACTGGGCAACTTCTTTCCACTGCCAGCCACAGCAAACGTTGACACAGTAGCAGTAGCAGTAGAGCTTATGGCTTGAGAGAATTGTGATGCTGTACTCCCTTTCGTGCTATTCATGTTTGGTTTCTCTTTCTTCAGTGATAAGGAAGACAACGAAGAATGATTCTTAGCATGTCTCCATGAATCAATCTGGACTGGTGATGTTACAGCATTCGTAGAAACACAGGTTGACACTGCTGCTAATAACGACAAGTTTGATGACTTAGATCCAGAGGTGATGTCATTGGTTGATGGCACTGCTTGTTGAAATGAAGAAGATTGCAACATAGTGACATTAGGGGTCACTGTACTTCCCTGAGGTACAGTTGGTATCGATGAGGAGAGTGGCAGACCCAAAGAAAGATCACCTGAATGCAATGAGCGACTTTGGCTGGTGAATGGCAAGTTGTTTGAATCAATAGATTGTTGCCTGCTGATGCTTTTAAATCCAGGTGGTGGATACTCAGGTGCCTTCTTTGAGAGACGCTCCAGCCGTTGAGTGGTCAGTGCGAGGACCTTCTCAATGCTGCTGATCTCATCAACAATGTCTACATTGTACTGCTTTCCGACTTCTTGAAGAAGATGAGCCCTGGGAGAAGGACAATCGAACACCACATCATGGTCCGCAAAGGAGGTATGCATGTACTTCATCTCAGTGGCGAATCCACTTTCTGCTATGGTAGCAGCATTCCACACACGCTAAACTATCTTCTTGTATGTTTGTTAGTATTCTAGACATTAAGTATGTGGGCAGCACAAATGAAAAAGCTGGATGGATGGGAAGGTGTAGGAAGGAATAAGAAACACCACCCAGAAGAAGATACACAGACAGGAAGAGAAAGAGAGAGAGAGAGAGAGAGAGAGAGAGAGAGAGAGAGAGAGAGAAATAGTGAGGTCTCACCTGCGTTGTGTCAGAGTCTGTACCATATTAGTCAAAGATTGCTGTTCACTATTTTCATTGGTACCATTGCTCTGAAAACTGCAAGACAAGAAGACATAAGATCAACAGGACAGGGTAACAGAGAAACGGAATAACAAGACATTAGGAATCACGGGAGAAAGAGATCATGTGTCAAATAGCAGTTGAGGGAGGAAGAGAAAAAGAGGGAGCAATAGAGCAGGATGGAGAGAGAGACAGGTACTAGCAGTATGAGAAAGAGGCAGGTTCATAGGCAGTAACAGTGGGCCAATCACAGCAATAGTACATTAGTCGATCACAGCAATAGTACATTAGTCGATCACAGCAATAGTGCATTAGTCGATCACAGCAATAGTACATCAGTCGATCACAGCAATAGTACATCAGTCGATCACAGCAATAGTACATTAGTCGATCACAGCAATAGTGCATCAGTCGATCCCAGCAATAGTACATCAGTTGACCCCAGCAATAGTACATCAGTTGATCACAGCAATAGTACATCAGTTGATCACAGCAATAGTACATCAGTCGATCACAGCAATAGTACATCAGTCGATTGCAGTAATAGTACATTAGTCGATTGCAGCAATAGTACATTAGTTGATCACAGCAAAGGTACATTAGTCGATCACAGCAATAGTACATTAGTCGATTACAGCAATAGTACACTAGCCAATCACAGCAATAGTACATTAGTCAATCACAGCAATAGCACATCAGTCAATTACAGAAATAGTACATTACTTAAGAAGGTTTTAGTAGGGACTAAACGGGGAACGGATCACAAACCAGTGTTATTCAGACGTTTCGGTGTATTACGCCATCATCAGTGAACTAACAAGTTAATCAGAACAGCGGAAGAGAACTGGCTGGACTTGTGGATGTGTGTTGTTTAAATAGCACTAGGTGTGAAGAGAAGTAACTATGTGAGCGAGGAGTGTGGTTTTAGCAGTTTGTGAAAACCATGTGCATGTGTGTAATAAGTACAGTTGGCGCTAAAAGGAGTGAATGTGCAGTTATGCAAATCAGTGCATGCCAGACTCAAACAAAAAAGGCAGAGCAGAGTAGAAGGTGCCTGTGCCAATGTATGCTAAGAGAGAGAGGGATGTATCAGGTGAGCATTCTCTTCCACTCTTCTGATTATCTTGTTAGTTCACTGATGATGTTGTAATATGCCAAAACGTCTGAATAACACTGGTTTGTGATCCATTTCCCGTTTGGTCTCAATAGTACATTAGTTTATCACAGCAATAGTACATTAGTCAATCACAGCAATAGGACATTAGTCAATCACAGCAATAGTACATCAGTGGATCCCAGCAATAGTACATCAGTCAATCACAGCAATAGTACATCAGTCGATCACAGCAATAGTACATCAGTTGATCACAGCAATAGTACATTAGTCAATCACAGCAATAGTACATCAGTCGACAGAAATAGTACATCAGTCGATCACAGAAATAGTACATCAGTCAATCACAGAAATAGTACATCAGTCAATCACAGCAATAGTACATCAGTCGATCACAGAAATAGTACATCAGTCAACACACACCTGGCTTCATCCCCTTCATCATCAATGTAATCACCAAGCTCTAAGCAAACTTGTCGCTCAAAATCAGCATCTAACTCTGATACAAAGAGAAAAAAAATGCAAAAAGAAGCAGAGTTAAAAAGGGAGAGATGAATAGATAGTGACAGACGGATGAGGAGAGAGAGAGAGAGAGAGAGAGAAAGCACTCCTGCATTTTGTTTTTCAGAACAAGAAAGATGTACTTTACATTGGAAACATTTAAATATGAGCAACCTGAGTGACAATGAGAACACTACCATCTCAACCAAGAGTCTTTTCTTTCTTTCACTCCCTCTTTTTTTTCTTAACACATAGCACAACTCAACTGTGGTACCCTGTCCCTTGTTAGTTGATCTACCTTCAAGATGATCCAACTCTATCACCTTATAGAAATGTTGGCAGCTAGGTGATTATTGCTACTAGTGACTCACTACATACTGTAAACCTGCAAACTTTCACTATTTTTGCATGATCAATGAAATCACAAATGTTTTTTGGTCACAAAAGTATATCTGCAGGATGGAAATGCACCATTACAACCTTGAGAGGAACCAAAATCATGAAAAGTTCTCAACATGAAACAAATGAGGGTTGAGCAGCGTGAAATTAAGCAGACGCGGAACGTTTCTGGGTTTACAGTAATGTCGACCCTTTGCTACACATTCCATGCACCATAGTTTTTATCTCCCACTCTGAAAGCAGACATTGCCTCCTTTTATTCCGTGACTTGTGTGTTGAAAAAGGTTGAGAACTCCACTGAGCACTTACCGTCAATGGCGTGTCCGCCTGAGTTGGCACTTCGCTGGTCAAACATGGCACATTCTTCACTGACCAAGACATCGTTGATGTAGATGTCCTTCTTGGTGCTGGTGTCTGTCAAAAATACAATGAGGACATCTCCCTGAAAAAAAAAAAGGTCAAAGAGAAGGGAAAACAACATCAAAGGAAAAAAGTGTAACTGCAACCTAAACATTAAAACTGGTTCCAATGCTTGCCAAGATAAGAAGAAACTGGCTTCTTCTACTGTTTTATTTCCCTGCTAATGCAGACAGCCTAGAGCAAGGAACAAGGCCAGAAAACTGAAACAGCCCAGTAATAAAGAAATTTTCCAAGAATTGTAGAAAGCCAACAGGATACCACAATGCCATGCATAACCAATTCAGTGCAGGCACCTGAAATATCACATTTTCTATATTTTTTTTGGGAGGGGGGGGGGGGCCCAAAAGAGCAGTGCCAGTACCTTGAGCATAGGTTCATGTTTTCTGCATATACTGGTGGGTGGCACCCACTTCAAAAGCTGGAGTTTGTAAATCAGTTAAGCTGCAGCCGAAGGCTACCCAACCAATCTGCCAGCCACAGCTTGTGAACCTTCCAGGTTGTGTTCTCAAAATGCTATGTTTGCAATTCCTGGAGCACCTAAGCCCTCTCTCTTGTCTGGTACCTTCCTTTCCATGTTCTCTTCTTCAGATAATTAGCTACAACTACATGAAGGTATTTTTAAAAGGAGGTTTAGAACTAAAGACCCTTGGGGGAAATGGGGGAATGTACGCCTACAAAAACATCAACAGGAACAAACCAAGACTCAAGCATCTCTCCAGTTTGACCTCATGATAATATAAACAAAATCACGGACATTTTCATAAAAAAAAATTCAGACCATCTTCCACACAACCTTATCTTTCTGTTTAACTAGGAGAATAGAATATACTGCTCTCACTTGAATAGATCCCCCTCTTGAATAAAGCCCCGTCTCACACATCATATGAAAAAATAAAGCCCCCTCTCAAATACTACTACCCAGGGCTTTGAGTGCCACATCAACAATCTCTGTGCAGCATGCACAGACTTTACTACATGTGTACGACAAGTCTCGCGTGCGACTCATGATGTGTGCACGACTTGTGTACTTTTCCTTAATTGAAGTCTTGGCTAGTTTTTCTTCTGTTTAGCTTACCTTGATTCTGTTCCCTGCTAGCTTACCTTTGTTGCATTGCTGGGAAGAAACTACTGGCATCATAGATTATCTTTGATGATGATTGAAAAAATAAAAGCCCCCCTCTAACAAGGAGTTTTAAAAAATAGAGTTCCTGGGCTTATATTTGAGCGAGTACGGTATACAGTGCAAAGCAATGCTTTGAAAGAGAGTTTCATCTACTAACTTGCTGTTCAGTGAAGTAGGCTTGCAGTGGCAAGAGGTCACTAGACGATAAGCCCGTTAGCTGTTGGAAGCGCTTACAAGCTGATTGTGACCATTTCTGTCAATTACAAACATCAAAAACAAAACAAAATTGCAATTGTGCTGATCTACTCTCATTCCTGCACCTCCTGACATAAGCTGCCACAAAAAAAAACAAAGGAAAATGCAGCCAGCACTTGCAAGGGATAGTGCTCAGGCTGCTTGGGCCTTACATAGCTACGGCTTGATAGCAGTGCCACCAATGCCTTTATCATAACTCAAACGCACTGTTATTTTCTACTTACTGCTCTGCATCCAGAGTGCTACTGCTTGTAAATGATTGAGTATTATCGAATGCACTCCTTTTCATGCCAATGTCAACTAGAGAATACCATCTTTATAAGCTGCACCAGGGTAATAGTTCCCCCCCCCCCCATCCTTTCAAAGAAAATCCCTGTAAGAACCGCCCTGGAGTAAGAAGCGCACTGGTGTAACAGCTACACAAATGCTCCGATGCTTGTCACATAGAAAGGATATTGGGTATAGGTACTTTATTTTGAACTTTACGGTACACACCAGGAAATGGGAAAACAGAACAAGTTAAAATCTACGAGTTTAAGGTCTCATGTATCTCAAACTCTGAGTCACTCAACACGTTAAAGCCTTGTGTCGGCAGGGTCTTTTATTATACTGCCGAATAAAGCTGACAGTTGTTGGACTCTGCTTGTTTTTGTACCATGGATTTACGCTTACACGCATTTGGCACTATTCCCTTGGCCCTTGTGCCAATTTCACTACTGGTATGAGTACCAATACATAACTTTTGTAAATGCCGCACTGGCGTAAAAGCCGCAGAAGCCATTCTTTGGGTTTAACTACACAAAAAAGTAGCAGATTATACAACAAAAAATACAGTAATAATTTCCTAGTAAGCAAATTTGCCCTCCAGTCACCATAAGTCCTGATGATTTTCTGTACACAGATTGTCAAATTCTGATGAAAAGCTTACCCCTTGTGGAGGAGTGATGCACGCAAGCTGACAATGAAAGGCTTGCATTGGTAGCTCAGTGAACTCTGGCCTACAAAAAAAAACAACAAAAAAAACAAGACCACAGCAAGACATGATGAGGTGCAAAAGGCAGCAATTGAGTCCCTCTAAGTTTCTTGCTGAATGAACATTCCCGACCCTTTACTGAGAAACAGAAGATTTCTCGCTACATTACGCATTAGCCGTATGGAAATTCATCAGTCAAAAGAGTAAACTGCAACAAGTGTTACACAGGTAAAAAATGTTGCGGCACCCACACCTCACAACACTTACTTGAGCCGTCTTAAATGTGAGACAGGAACATTCGCTCGGTTGCCATAGTCAACATAAATAACCTAACGCAAATGAAATAAACGCAAAATGCAACAGTTCAGCAAGTCATGTCCTTCTCCAAACAAAATCTCCTGAGCACCAGGTAACGCAACAATCAGAAGGAAGTGAAATGATCAGCAAGCATGTCACGAAAAACTAAAGAACTCTAGAGATAATCCTGTTTAAGTTTTGAAGATGAGCATAAAAAAATTGAAGCAGTAAAAACTCACCGTTACCATTTGGCCAACTCGTTGCTCAACAATCGCTCGATACCAACGATCATCCCCGTCAAATAAGCACACACAGATTTCTCCGGTCTGTGGATTGTCCATAAGAAAGTTGTCACTGTCCACACTATCATAAACTGAACTGCTCAACGACAAGGGAGACATGGGAGGAAGAAAAGAGGAGACAGGGCATCAGGAACAGATGGTGAATTAATAATAGTCAACCAAAACACACAAAAAACTTCTAAAAGAACTGCCTGAAAAATCTCCACCATACTTCATCTTTGTCGCCAAAGTCTCCAGTTGAGCAGTAGCAGCATCACCATAGAGCTGAATGTAAAACTCTCCTGGGGATGTGATATGAGTCACCACCACATCGTGGTAAATACCAAAACCTGGATTGGCAGGCTGCTTGAAAGATGCCAACAGCAACCCATTTTGACTGCTACCACTGGAGTTTGCAGTTGCTACGGTTGCAGGTGAATGGCGAAACTTCATGGCTGCAGACGACATGGTTGAAACATTGCGCGTAACGCAAGAGGCTAAGGCGGTGGTTGTTGTCTAAAGTGAGCGAATTGGTGTGAGAAAGAGTGTGTGAGGGAGTGAGAGGGAGTATGTTGAAGGACGAAGCAAGTGATCAAAAATAACCAAAACAGATCCACAGAGAGCAAAACACAATGTACTGCAGATGCAAAGAGAATGGAATTTTTGCTTCAGAGAGTTGTCTTTCATGTACAGAGCTGAAATGACTAATCACTTGTAAGCTACATTTTTTCTCCGCTGTCACAAATGCATTTCATGAAAATCAAGTGTGCATCATCCTCACCAGAGAAGACGGCAAAAGGTGAGACTTCAACTTTGACTGCCAATCAGGCTTCAACTTCAAAACGCTGTGTTTTCCTGAAAATCAAGAAGAACACTGCTGAGATATTGTGGTTAACAGAAAACTTACATCCCTGCTCAAAACGTTCATGCCTTTAGTACACTGTTGCTGGTATAATCACAATCATACTGTTCATCATCAGCCAACACAACGCTGCAGAACGACATTTACACCCATCTGCATATACACTGATGCCTGCATCACAAACATGCTTGGTTATTTGAGGGGCAACAGATTGTGTTGGATAGAATGTTCTTTGAGAAGAACTCCTGCTGATCTTTATTCCCCTTCTTTTATTAGCTAAATATTGTACAAGTCAGATGTCAATCTGCGATCAAGTTACCTGGCTAAATCAGTCACATTGTGTTAAATTGATCACAACTTTATCAAACACTGTGTGGAAGCAGTGAACCACCTAGTAGAGTGGAAGCAGCCAATCGCTAAGTTTATCTTCACTAACGAGGGTCTGTAAAGGAAATGTTCAAAGTCTCCCTACCAAAATTCCCTGTTTCACAAGAGTTCTTAAAGCAAGCAAATTCGAAGAGTGGTTAGAAGATTGCATTAGCTTGCCATTCATCCACTTTCACAACGAGAAATGAACATAACAGGAAATTCATGCCTGCCATCTGTAAAGGAACCTAACTTGAGTGTTGACAAACAACAGTTTGTAAACAAACCTAACTTGAGTGTTGACAAACAACAGTTTGTAAACAAACCTAACTTGAGTGTTGACAAACAACAGTTTGTAAACAAACCTAACTTGAGTGTTGACAAACAACAGTTTGTAAATGAACCTAACTTCAATGTTGACAAACAACGGTTTTCTAGTCAATAATTACAGCCTACTGACAATTTTGAGGAACACTGAGCATGCACACACGCCTGATAAAAAGGCCAAACTTGATTTTAAAGCACCGTACGCCAAATATCTCATCATTCCCCTTAACACGACATGAATTTTGTTCAACTATGCATGCTTATTCAGCGACCTTAACCACGACCTCTCCTTTACTTTGCTGGTAAAGGATGAATAAAGCCTCAGTGCCAATGAACCCATTCCACTGAGTTCACAAAATGCACACAGGAAGGTTTTGCTCCAATACTAAATCTGAAAAAAAAACATGTGACCTCAAGAAAATGAGAAAGAAGAGGGCAGTGCAACTTCAATGTGAAAGAAATTCACAAGCCCTTAACTCAAGCACAGGTCAGGGATGACAAGCCCTCAACCCTAGTACAGGTCCAGAATGATGAGCTTCCAACCCCAGCACTGGCCTGTGATGACAAGGTGACACTTTCAACCCTAGCACAGGCAACACCTTCAATGCTCACACTGGAAGAGTGTCTTACCAAAGCTGCATTGGACTATTGTGACCAAGTCTGGCAAAGCGTGGAGGAGTCGTTCAACATTAGCGAACCCTTGAAGTGGAATGTCATTACCAAACTGAGACTGAAGAAACCAAAAATAGAACAGAAAGATGAGAAAAAAGAACAGGCATTGCAGTAAAAAGGGGAAGAAGAAGAAGAAGAAGAAGAAGAAGAAGAAGAAGAAGAAGAAGAAGAAGAAGAAGAAGAAGAAGAAGAA
>JAOWAW010108825.1:0-14013 GCA_028565695.1 Nicola tetela
TCTTCTTCTTCTTCTTCTTCTTCTTCTTCTTCTTCTCCTTCTCCTTCTTCTTGTTCTTTCCAAGTGAAGAAAAATACCTGGTGTTTCAATCTAGGCAAGGCTCCCGAACTCTGCATGTATGCATTTTAAAACGGACATCCAGTGAAAATGTTGAGCTTTCGAACGCCTTCTCTGAGTTTTCCTTTATGATATTGCTGTAGTTGGTACTTCCTTGCATTTCACTATTCATTAAACAATTGCACAATCTCAAGCAATGTTACTCAGGAGGTATTATTGTAATATCCTTCTAAAGTGCTTGGCTACATATGCATACATCCACAGCTATGAAGACTTTTTTGTTTGAAGACTTACTGTAACTTTCCCTAAAACAATTTTATAACTTCTCAGTGTTGGATTTTCCTCATGATTAAGTACCTAAGAGATTTTGCTTCTGACATTAATTCATACTTTATTGTGTCTGGCAATGCTATCACAGTGTGAAATAGATTTTATTTGACAATTCATATCCAGAAGAACTAGACCACTTTTCTGGCTGTGCGAGTCTGGCTTGCGCATTCACTCTTTGACCTTACTGGCATGTGTATTGTTGCTTCAAGTGGCCCTATTGTAATCTTAGCTTTTGCCTTAAGGTTTCATGCAACCGCAGCTTGAATGCTGCAAGTGCATTATCGTGATCTGTGATGTATGGCAGGTGATTGTTCATGGTGTCATGTGGTGACAATGGCACCTGAATGACATTCAGTTGTCACCAAGCGGTGGCTATAGAACATGTTCATTTTGGTATAGTGTTTGTGAATAAAGAGCAGTTTGAGACCAGATGACTGGAGTGTGTCCTTGGACATAACATGATCTTGGCTATAGTATTAAGGCTTTTTGCAACAACAGCCTGAATGTTTCGAGTTGCACTCTATTGCACAGTATGTATCATACAATGGTGCAGTTTAGCAGATGGCTTGAGGGCACAATGAAATACAGGTGTGGGTGCCAAAGTGGTCCCATGTCATACTAACTTCTTCTTATGCAATAAAGTGTAGACTTAAGTTTTCTGCGAACGTGTTTGATCACCTTCATTTTCTTCCTCTTTTCTGCTTGCAGTGGATGTGAATATTTCAAAATTTCATATGAGTGTGGACTATGAGACAATCACCAACAGTAATTTTGAAGTGGAGTGTTGTGCAAAAGGATACCCATCGCCATCAGTCACGATCAATGGCCAAACTCTTTCAGAGACCGCGGAATCCAGTTCAAGTGGTATTTCGACTGTATGTGGTAAAGTCAGCCTGACAACCCCTAGTGTGTATGGTGACATGCCAGTGAATTGTACTGCTCAACTTGGTCCTTTTACATGCTCACCACCTGGTGCTGCAATGGCATTGTGTAAGAATACTCGGAGAACAATTGACATGACCCAGATAGTGACAGTGAACTGTAAGTCATGCTCAGTGAAATATATTGAACTGCATATTAGTGTTGGTTTGTCAGTTGGGGGATCATATACTCGTTGTTAGTGTAGTATTGGTCGACATATGTGTGGTTTGTGGGTTAATTGAGAGTTTTCTATCAGGGATGTTTCTTTGGATTTGAAGTAAAGGCTACGATAACCTTGAATATGTGGTCACACAATTAAGGCTGGTGCATGACTTTATTCTGCTATATGAATTATTTTACTCTTCCCCCTTTCTAATTTCTAGTTGCTCATTGTAGTATATTTAGTATAATAATGTACTCAGACCACCCTAATAGTGATGGTGGCAACGCATGCATGTATTGTGTCTGGTTCTTTCCCAGTCGCTTGTTTTTTGGAAACAGGAGCTAGCCATGTGCATCCAGTTTGTGGTGTGCTAATAAAGAAACATTACACTTGGCGATGAGGATGGGATCCAACTGAGTAGAAGTAGCAGTAAAAAAAAAAAAGCAAAAACAAATTACAATGCCCCAGTTGGGAACAATCACGGCATATCGAAAGGGCCAAGATGTCCATGCGTGGTTGGAGTGTTTGGAGGAATGGCTACTGGTCAACAACATAGGACAGGATAATGAAACGATGGACACACACGCGGTTGCAGCTGCTCGCCGCAAAAAGGTAGCAGCCTTTCTTACTTTAGTTGGAGAAGAAGTGTATGAGCTACTAAAAGGGGTAGTCTTGCCAAGGAAGCCTAAGGATTGTAGTTTTGATGAACTCACAAAAGCCATGCAGGAACTGTTGGGACCACGAAGGCTAATAGTAACTGAACGCTTTGCCTTAAGGAATCAGCGCCAGACTGAAGGAGAAACAGTGGGTAAATTCGCCGCTACGTTGCAAAAGTTGGCATCAACATGCCAGTTTGGTCGTTATCTAGAAGAAACCCTGAGAGATCAATTTATTTGGGGGCTACGGAACTCTGTTATTCAGGAGGAGCTGCTGAAGCAGGACAGAGAGTTTGCTGAAGCTGTAGCACAAGGAAGAACCCTGGAGACAGCACAGCACGGAGCAAACCAACTTTGACAGGGCAGTCAAGTAACTGTATCTACTCATAGCGTTCATCAAGGTACATCACGTATGGTGCTGGAGAAGACGCCAAAGAACGACCATGAACCGAAGGAATGCTACTGTTGTGGAGGAAAAAACCACACACCACAGCAGTGCCACTTCAAGGAAGTTGACTGTTAAAATTGTGGGAAACATGGACATTTGGCAAGAGTTTGTCGGACTGACAAGAAAGCCAAGTCGACCGCAATAGGAAAGCAGAGTGCAAAAACACATCAAGGTCACGAAAATGTGTGCTCAACAGCCAGGAGTGACAACAAGTTTATCCACTTCATTGGTTCTATCGATGAACAGTGAGAACATTGGAAGCTATGGACAGTGAATCTTGAAGACAAATACTGTGCTGGGAAATCGACACAGATGCTGCTAGAACATTGATTAGCAGGAATGCGTTGGAAACCAGCGGGCTGGAAATACACACGCAACCGCATCAAGCAGTACTCAAGACATACATGGGCAACACCACTGAGACTCTTGGTGAAGCAGTGGTGATGGTTGAACATGTTGTTCAGAGGAAAGGCTTACGTTTGATAGTCATGAAGGGAGATGGTCCAAGTCTTCTGGGATGTGATTGGTTATCCAATCTGAAAATCGACTGGACATGAGTTCACAGGGTACAGCTTGGACAACCCTCAAAGTTGACACAGTTATTGACAAGGTATGATGAGCTTTTCAAGCCTGGACTAGGTACGGCATCAGGCATGGAAGCAACGCTGTGATTGAAAGAAGGTGCAGTATCAAAG
Source organism: Nicola tetela (assembly GCA_028565695.1). Classification (NCBI taxonomy): domain Eukaryota; kingdom Metazoa; phylum Porifera; class Calcarea; order Clathrinida; family Clathrinidae; genus Nicola; species Nicola tetela. The sequence continues at coordinate 3,271 of JAOWAW010108825.1, forward strand.
TTCTGTCAGCCAAGACCTGTGCCATTTTCTCTTCGGGAAGCAGTAGGTAAAGAACTTGACAGGCTGGAGGAAGAGGGAGCAATTCAGCCAGTGGTGACAAGCGAATGGGCCACTCCGTTGGTGGTCGTGCCTAAGCCTGATGGACAGGTTTGACTTTGTGGGGATTACAAGGTTACACTAAATCCTCAACTTCATGTGGAGACACATCCACTACTGTCAGCAGAAGAAATGCACCATGCCATGAGTAGAGGGAAGCATTTTACCAAGCTAGATTTCTACCAAGCTAGATTTCTCCCAAGCTTATCAACAGCTGCGCCTGAATGAAGCCAGCAAGAAGTTGGTTACCGTAAACACACACAAAGGTCTGTATGAGCTGAAAAGGTTGCCTTATGGAGTAGTGTCAGCTCCAGCAATTTTCAAAAAGCTAATGGGTCAGCCACTTCAAGGAATCAACATGGTTGTATGCTGCATAGATGACATTTTAATATCAGGCTTGTCAGACAAAGAGCATCTGGAACACTTGGAAGAAGTGTTCAGGACAATTGCACAAGGTCAGATTGCCAATGAAGAAGGCCAAGTGTCTATCCTCCCAAGAAGAGGTGGTGTTTCAAGGAGAGCTGTTTAGTGCCGAAGTGCGGCCAATGGATAACAAGGTGCAAGCTATAGTGAATGCGCCGGCACCACGAAACATCACAGAGCTCAAATCATTCTTAGGAATGGTCAACTTTCATCGTCAACATCTGCCGCACTTGTCTACAGTGATCCATCCTCTCACAGCAGTGCTGTGTGATGGTCATCCACGGGAATGGGAGACACTGCGGAAAGATCAACAACAAGCGTTTGAGACGGTGAAGGCATTGCTGGTAAAAACATCAGTGTTAGAACACTATTAGCTAGACAAACCACTGATTTTGGCTTGTGATGCATCACAGTATGGACTGGGAGCAGTATTGATGCATAGGTATCCAGATAGTTTGGAGAAGCCTGTTGCATTCGCTTCACGTACTTTGAACACAAGTGAGCGCAACTACTCTCAACTTGAGAAAGAAGCCTTAGTCATTGTGTATGGAGTAAAGAAGTTTCATGTCTACTTGTTTGGTTGAAGTTTCACTTTGATCACGGATCATAAACCTTTGCAGAAGATTTTGGGACCAAAGGAAGCGGTACCAACCTTTGTCACAGCACGAATGCAGATGTGGGCTATTATTTTGTCAGCATACCACTATACGGTTGAATGGCAAAGATCAGATCAGAACGCAACAGCGGATGCATTGTCCTGATTGCCTCTAAAAGTCAGCAATGACGACAACATGCAACCTGTGCAGTATGCCACTGATCACCTGGTAGAAGGACTGCCACTGTCAGTAAAGGAAATTTGGCGAGCAACAGAGAATGATCCATTGCTGAGATGAGTGCACAGACACACACAGCAAGGGTGGCCAGCACACTGTCACGATTCAGAACTGAAACTGTTTTGGAATTGACATTGAAACTCAGTGTTGAACACAGCTGTCTACTATGGAGTCTACGTACTGTGATTCCAGCAACTTGCCAGAGGAGAATTCTGGAAGAATTGCACGTGGCACACCCTGGTATTGTACAGATGAAAAGCTCAGCTTGCAGCCATGTATGGTGGCCTGGCATGGACCATGACATTGAACAACTAGCCAAGGAGTGCAAGGCATGTCTGAAGGTGAGCCATCTACCGCCAGTGGCACCTCTTACACCATGGCAATTTCTGGCACGGCCATGGCAGTGAGTGCATAGTGAACTGGCCAAGTTAGCACAGCAGAACTACCTAGTGTTGGTGGATACAAACCCCAAATGGCCTGAAATTGTGATGCTGAACAGCACAACAGCGACTAGAGTCACAACTGTTTTACGTGGGCTGTTCACCAGATTTGGACTGCAGTTTGTTTTGAAAGAATTTCGAATGTTTTGTGAGATGAACAGAATTCGACACATCAGAGTAGCGCCTTATCAATCTTCTTCTAATGGTGCAGCAGAAAGATTGATGCAAACATTCAAGCAATCTCTGAAGAAGCAGTTGTTGACTGCGTGCGCAAGTTTAGACAACTTCTTATTACAGTATAGAGTCACACTGCAGGCAACAACAGACTGTTCGCCAGGTGAGATGATGTTCAGACAAAGTCTTAGAACAAGGCTGACATTGGTGAACCCGGATGTGAATGCAGAAGTCCTGAAAAGGCTGGCAAGTCAGAAGGATTATTGAGATGTCCCTAAATTGTGAATTTCATCTTGGACAGCAAATTTTGGCACGTGACTTAAGACAAGGTACATGGGAATTTGGTGTCATCGTGGAGCACAGTGGTCTGGTTTCATACACTATCCAGATTGATAGTGGACTCCTCTGGAAACGTCACGTAGACCACCTTCGAGATGCAACCTCAATACCTGATGCAGATGCAACAGATGCAGACCAAGATCCATGGGTGCGAGAGTTTGTTCTGACAAAAGAGATGCCTACTCTACCAGAGAAAATTGGCAAACCACTGTCACTTCCAGAACAACAATCGACACCTGCAAGCATGACTACAGCAGTGAAACAATCATTGCAAAGTCGGCTGATCAACTCAGACAACGTACCAACAGACCAGCCAGTACGACGTTCAACTTGTGTATCAAAGGCACCAAAACGATATGGATTTTCATAATTTTTTTTTTCTCTCGAGTGGATATATGCCAGAAAGGATTTGTTTGGATGAATTTTTTTTTGGTGATGGCAATTTTTTTCGCGGATACGTTTGCTCAGGAGGGGGAGTGTAGTATCTTTGGTATAATAACGTACTCAGGCCACCCTAATAGTGATGGTGGCAATGCATGTGTGTATTGTGTCTGGTTCTTCCCGGTGGCTTGTTTTTGGAAACAGAAGCTAGCCATGTTGGTCCAGTTTGTGGTGTGCTAATAATGAGACATTACACTCGTTTTCACATGTAATTAACTAGAAAATACTAGACAAGTGGGAAAATGCTCTACTTGATGTTTTAATTTCATTGCATCTTGTGTGAGTCATGCTTTATTGGTATTCACTGAGCTTTGAACTCTTTTGAGGACTGCAATCTGTGCATCGCCCAGTCGTATACTTGCATGAGTGTATCTTTTTTGTATAATATTATGCTCTTGCCCAACTACAGGTCCAACAAATACATGTAGATAAGGTCACCATATGACTGATTATAGTCAGTTATTAGTTGTTATTGACAACCATATACAAAGGTGATTGGAAAGCTGATCTGTCCTGTTGTTTTGCTCTGAGTTTATCTGTCCGTGTAAGAAAATCATTTTCAGTGTTTCGTCTGTATTTTGTGTTTAGTACCGAACTGTACTATACTCTCATCAGCTTACGGTGGGACTTTCAACTTTTCTGATGGAAACACATACAAATCAATTGCTACTCTTGTGTGTGGCAGTAGTTATCAACCAGTATCTGGCCTGAACACTACACGATGTTTGGGTAATGGAAGCTGGGCTTCACCTATTCCACAGTGTGGTGGTATGTCTCTGACTCTTGGGAAGTTTCATGTTCAATTTATGCAACAGGTTTGGAGAAAGGGTAGTTGGTCTGCTTTTGAAGTTTGCCTCATTCTGCTTTCTGTTCAACAGAAGTTATAGTCATCTGGGGCATTATTGACTGCTTTTGGGGACACTAATTATAGCTGTTTAGGGCATTATTTATTATACGTAGGTGGAGGGCTCTAACTAGAGCCAGCTGGCAATTTTGTCTCCCTGCTGAGTCAAAAAATGGAGGTGATTTTAGCTGGTGTTGTTATCTTTCATTTCCTCCATCACTAGTCTGAACTGCACCTAGTCAATAGGGTGGCAATTGTCACCATTTGAACTGTGAGTGTATGTCGTCTCGATCATCAACAGGTCTGGATCGATATGCAATTGTGTGCTTGCACCTGTGCTGTGCATATATGCAGCTGTTACAAAGTTACCGGTCAGCATTTGTGAATCCCCTGTGTGCTAGCTGTAAGAAAAGCATGTATCATTTCAAAAGTGCAAGGTTCAGCAAGGGGTGGAACGAACCTCATTTTTTGGCGAAACGAACCTTCTTTATCTTAAGGAATGAATAATCGAACATATTCTTTCAGCACACACTATTAGTCACAATGTTTTGAGCCTGGCTGCTTTTGGTATCTCTATCTCTCTTGAGGACTTTTCCCCCTCCCTCTTTCTCTGCTGCTTTTCTAGAGCCCATCAACCCTTTCTTTTCTCCTTCATTTTCTATTTCCCTCCTGTCCTTGATCTGTTTCCTTCCTCTTTTCTCTATCCTTTCCACGAATTGCATGCATGACCCAATACCTCAATCTTTCTGTACAGTAAGAGTTAAAAATTTAACAAGGAGTTAAATCTAATGACTTAATGAAAAAAAAGAGTTTTTATTGTTAATGTAAAAAACGTTTGATAGTTTTTGTACATTCAATCTCTTCAATACAGTTTGTGGAGGAATCCGTACTTGGTACAGGGCATGTGTGTATTTATGTAGGTCTTTCAATGAATCTACCTCTTTTAACACAGCAAGAACTTGAGGAGCAGTGAACAGGGATTGCAACTTGTACTTAGTAGCCGCTGCCAGTAGGTCAAGTCCCGTAGATACATTCTGCGATACTGCACTGCACTGTATGTACGTAGACTGAACAAGACTCTCTGCAATACTACAGAAACCTCTCTCTCTTGAGATAGCTGCATGGGTAAAAGCATAAAAACTAAACTTGCATTGCTAGCAACTGGTTCTGCTTAAAAGAAGACTTACGACCATGTGCAGAGAAAGAAAACTTGACATGCATGGGATGTATATGCAACGCAACTGTAGACAATTTGCAGAGGATGGATGACATGCAAATGCACTCTCACTGATCACCACAGGCCACTGTAAACATATCACTTACAGTGCTAGTTTTGCTTACTGCTTCCTATTTCTGATGACCATTCTACGTCTGCATGCACTGAAACCACGGGTGTTGGCAGTCAATCCACAGCATGGGAATGCAAAATTAATAACAAGCCACAACTGGTAAATGAAATATTTTTGACTCTATATAAAGGATACTAGTAAGCTGATGTACAATAATTTGACATCTTCGAAATCCAAATTCGATAAATTCTCTGCTCATTAATCCACCTTTATCAGCGAATGGTTAAATTTACAACTCATTAAAATACAACCTTTACAGTAAGTTGTAGTATTCATGTATGCCATCCTTTTAGCCCAGGAAATATGGTAGTAGTATGCATGCAAGCAGTATGTAGGTATCACGGACACAAATATGAACTTAGCTGTATGAATAACACTACTTGCTGCTATAGTCAACCACAGATCAGACAGTAATGTAGCTTGCATGCGCTGCATTCACACTAGGCTCAGGCTCGCCTATAGCCGATTTACATCGTCAGTGGCGAAGTGCAACTTAGGGGGTGACGACAGTAAACAAAGCTGCTGTGCAGTCACAGCTGTCGCCTCCAAGAGCTAACAGTTTGTTCATGTTTTAGCTCTCATTTATCTGTAATTTCACTGTGGTTTGCTATGGCTACTGTAGGCACTGATCAGGTGCTTTCCACCGGGTCTGATGGACCATCTGACTGTGGGAATTGTTGTGAATGTGGGCAGTGCTCGGTATTTTGGGAATTTTATCAGCGTACTAGCCAGGAGGAAGTGCAGTGTCATTATTGCAAGAAGACTGCTTACCTGTGTAAAACTTTAACACTGCCCAGTGCCCAAACCCCAAAAGTGTTTGGCAGTGCTGGACATGTACAGTTGGTCACAATGCTTGGTCTACATGGGAACATTATACCTAGTACAGAGACTGCTGCAAAAGGTTATAATCAAGGAGTCAGTTGGTAACAGGGTAATTGTTAAGGCAAAAAGGACCAATTGTTTCAGCCCTAATTAAAAATGAATATTTTTGCAGATTGTCTTCAAGGGCCCATGCATTCATATCAGGATTATCTCAGAGCAGCACCACAGTGCTAACAGGACTAGCCTCCCTTCGTGAGCCATACACATACATGGTGGTCCTCACCGTGGTACAGTTGAACCAATCATTGATGGCCTTGCTGACTGTATGCACCACTGCCATATTGTGCAGAGTGCAGCATGACGTTGCAGGCACTATCATCACGTTTTCGCTGCCTCTGCTTAGTTTCAGTCTGAATCCTCCCTCAACTGCATACCCACAGGAGTAATCCAAAGATTTCCTTGTATGCACAGTTGTGGTTGGTGCCACACTGTATCATGCATCAAATATTGTTTTAAGGTTTCATTGCCATTCGAGAACATAATCTTTTTGGTGGATTTTATGTTCTGGACATGAAGGTGTGTGACGACAGCAATAACAAAGTTTCAATTGCGTCATTAAATTAAACTTTGAGAGCCCACAACAACTATACCAACAACTTCGTTTCTAAATACTGGACATAAACATCATGCAAATAGACGCCATGATACATTCTAGCCAAAGCACACCACAAAGGGGCACAGCGAACGGCTGTTGGACATGCTGAATTCACTGCATCCGTCACTGAGATTCATGTGTGAGCACGAGGCGGACAACCAACTTCCCTTCTTGGATGTGTTGTCGAAGAGGAACGCACAAACGGGAACATCATTCAGCACGTCAGTGTATCGGAAACCCACATTTACCGGGCAGTACACGCGCTGGAACTCGTTTAGTTCCTGCAAGTACAAGATTAATCTAATCAAGTCGCTGGTAAATTGTGTGGTAAAAATCTGCACACAAAGGACCTTGGACGATGAAGTTGAACAACTTCAACAGATCTTTGCCAACAATGGTTACCAATCGGATGTCGTGGATGAGGTTATCAAATAAAACCCTACATTGGTCCAAAGAAACGCCCAGTATATCTTTGATTACTGTGGATCAGTACTTCAGCATCAGAGAACTTCAAGAAGCAAATCCAGCAAGTGGTTAAACCCACCTTCAGAGCAAGCAAGGTGCGTATTGTTTTCACTTCACGACCAATGTTCCACTCATGTATCAAGGATCAACTCCCCACCCTACAGTCGTCAAATGTGCTATACTTGTTTCGGTGCCAGGGCAATTGCCAGAATGTGGGGAGGATGATGCAACACCTGGAGTCGTGAATCAAGCAACATGTGCCAGGCTCCGCTCTGATGGCCGTCAATGCTGGAAAGTCGGTTGCTGGATCATCGTCATCTGCCATTCAGGAACATCTCACTTCAAATCCCGGTTGTGCAGCTGAATACAACGCAACCCGTTTTAGCGTGATCTGCCGTGCGAGAAACAGCAACATGCTCAATGTGCTGGAAGCAGTTTGCATCTCCGCACTACAGCTGGAACTTTGTAAACAGATACAGTTCGTTAAGCATCTGCACTTGTTTCGTAGCTAATTGGTGTTGCTTTTAGTGCCAATTTGTTTTTAGTGCCAGTTTTAGTACCAGTTTTTGTGATAAGCCTGCTATAATGAATTTGTGCCAAGTTTTGTGATGTAGACATTAAGTATTTATTGGTGTCCATAATTCTGTTACTGCCAATTGTCGGTGTGGCCACTGACAAGCCGGACAGAAAGCTGATTTGGCTATAATGTATTATGGCATCTATTCACATGGTGTTTATGTCCAGTATTTTGAAACTTTGTTTCTGAGCCTTTCTTGCAACAATGTAGTCATCCTCAACATGTTCTACAAAAGCTCACTTTCTGCACATGTAGGCAGGGGAAAAGGAAAAAAATGGCATCTGACCAATGTAACATGAGGCAGTGCACTGGATCAATCTTGCTGTTGCAATGAGGATGTTGTATAGCCCTCAACACCATTTCAGCCATCTTTCAACCTATTTTCAAGCGGATTTGTTTTTGTTTGAGAGACCATGGCAAGAGCAGCAATTTGCTGTTCTGGGAAAGAATTTTCCATCACGAGAAGTTCAGATAAGGGGCACAGTGTTTTTTTCGTTGTTTCCTGCCAGGTTGCTGTTGAAAATTAATGTGGGCGGGCAGTAAAAAAAATGTTGCTTGAAAAAAACATGATTGTCATGATTCGGTTGAGGGTGCATGCATACGTACAGGTATATGCTTTGCACTTACATCCAACCTCAGTGGTGCAAATGGTTAACGTGCCTGACTTCTATTCAGGAGGACGCGTTCATTGTGGATGCTCATGTTCTAAATGAGGCTGGGAGGCTTTGCCAGACCATCACCCGGGGGCTTCACGTACCTTGGAAAGGCCACTTCTATCACGTATCCCCATGATGTCGGAAGTTTGGATTGCAGATCCACACTTCCCACATCATTGGGAGTGGAGGCCGAGAAGAACTTCCACTCCGCTGGTGTGATGTTCGCAAGGGCCTCTTCCAGACGAACGCGTCTGAAATTTGACACCACTCGTGTGCTGTCGGGTTTCCGGCTTTTGGCAACAACGCTTTTGACTGACCCGTTGAAAGTTAACAGAAAGTAGTAGCCGATCTTATTGTTCTTTCTGTCCATACATCATGAGGATCCTGGCTAATTCAGGTGCGCCAGCAACTTCCATTGTTCATGGAAGATATCAAGGAACTCCTGTTTGGGAGAGGCGTTTGGTTTCTTAGAATAATTTGTGGTGGCGCCCTAACGACTGCACACTGGGGGCGTGTGGAAGGGTTCATTTATGCACCCTTATCTATACTTCTGATCCGTGCCCTGGCGGAAAAAGGCCATGGACTGCTGTATTTTAGATTGGTTGTTGCTTAGTTGTTGTTTAGTCGTTTAGTTGTTGTCAGATTGTCAAGTTGTTAGTTGTTGTTTCAGTTTGGTTCCATCAGAGAACGTCAGTAAGAGAAAAGAGAACACTCCCATTGTTTTCGACTTTTGAGTGTTACGAGGGCATCTCTGGGTCTAGAGAAGAGTTGGCTTAAGTCTCGTAGCCCCAATCGGCTGGTAGCAGAGGATGGTTTCTCAGTTCTAGGGTTTTTGAAGATCGAAGTTGGATGTGAATATCGAAATGGAAGTTGAGCCCCACGTTGAGCGTGAGAGTGGCGAATCCGATATCGAAGATGAAGGCGGAACTGTCAGCCAGTGCGACGTTCCGACAGAACAAGGGACAAGCGATGACACACCAAGTTTCAATACCCACATGGCCAGAGTGAAGGGTCAAAAGGTATGTACCAAGGCGGCGTTCACGCGTTCACGGCAATATTTGCTAACGATTCTGACCAGCGACTCGGAGGCTGATCGCAACTCAGTCGAAGAACTGTGTACGACAATGGTGTCACGCTACGTCGAGCTTCTTTAATTGTTGCTTGTTGTCGGAGGTTTGCATATCAAAGAACACGACTGTCTCAGTTGGAGAAGGGTCAATGCCGACACCGAGAAGGCGCAAGCAGAGTACACAGCAGCGGAGGACTTAGCTGTGGAATTTCTGACGTCCACAGAGACTCGGACCAGACCGAGATTGAGAGCGGAGTCGCAGCGTGCAAGTCCAGGGTTGCCGAGTGGGTTGCCGGCGCTGCGCATGTAACAATCAGTTGCAGCTGCAGGCAGCGAGCTCGAGCGAGAGCCCACGCATGGTTTGGGCGAAGAAACAGCTGCTGGATTGGAGTCTCCGGTTTCGCAAGGGAGCGATACTCTAGGTCTAGCGAAGAGTTGGCTAAAGTCTCGTAGCCAACTCAAGCTGACTTACTATGTCTGGGTTGGCACTTATGCTACAAATGTATATTTTAATATAGTCAATGGTGTAGAGCCAGCGGTTGATATGTAATGGCAGCAGGCAATCATGTAGATTGACACTTCTGTGTTACAAACCACACAAACTTGAAGCCCCAAAAGGCAAGATGCGTGAAGTGATGTCTGAGGAAAACCCTTGGCCAAGTGAGGATGACATCTGAAGAGCTTCTGGCTGTCCTACTAGAAGTAGAAGCTATGTTGAACAGCCGGCCTTTGTCGTTTGTCTCCACTGAGGACTTGGATGAGCCATTAACACCATCTCACTTTCTGCATGGTTGCTGGATTCTGTCTTGTCCTGAAGTGGACCTGGAAGATGTTGATGTGCCACCTCAAGTCTCCAGGGATGATCTCATGAAGCGGATCGCCTTCATCAAGTTGTTGGTTGATCATTTTTGGTCACACTGGAGGCTAGAGCATCTGCTCAAGCTGTGGAATGCCCACAGTATTTTTCATTCTGAGAGAAACGGCCCAAGGATCCACATTAATTGGTGATGTAGTACTCATCACTGAAGATGGCATAAAGCGTGGCAGTTGGAGTCTACCTATTGTCCAAGAATTGTTGAAGAGTGGTGACAGATTGGTTCAAGGGGCTGTGCTGAAGACAACAACAACAACGGGAAAGTCTACCACTTTGTGACGACCTGTGCACTGGTTGTATCCAGTTGAGTTCAGCAATCGTACACCTGAGAGTTCAAGGGAGGAGAGTGCCAAGCCATCATCGAAGGTCATTGCTGAGACTCTGTCTGGCAGCAGGCCTCAGAGTGCTGCTGTGAGAAGAGCAGCTAGTTGCAGGTGTGAGTTGGTACGTCTGGGTGTCATCTGATGATTGGCACGATCAATGACATGAATGCAGTCACTGAATGCAGTCACTGAACATTTTGTGTATTTAGTTTCCTCTATCTGCTTTTTTCCTTTTTTCCTTTTCTTCTTCCTTTTGTCTGCAAATCCATTCATGCACAGTTGAAGCTAGCAACTGTTAATTTGTTTTCAAGTTGCTCACCATTACTATGGATGTTGCCAGCTTGTGGGGGGGGGGGGGGGGGG
>JAOWAW010108836.1:0-14013 GCA_028565695.1 Nicola tetela
TTTAACAGGGTTTGACAGCAATATGTTCACAGGGATCTGACAGAGCATTTTAACAGGGTTTGACTGAAATTAACAGAAGCTCTGTTAACCTCCTGTTAATCTCTGTGGTTTACCGTTAGCATAACAGGAACTAACAGGGCTTGACTGAAATCAACAGAAAGTGTTCCAGGACCTCCATTTACTATACTACTCCTGCTTGAGTGGTTTATCACACTGACTGATCTTTGCCGAACGTGGTAGGCCACCTCGTTGTACGCACATCACTACAATCTTGCTCAGGCGCCAGTCGCAAAGCCATTTTGCCGTTTCATTAACAGAGTCTTGCAGCCGTGACTGAGCAGATGTTGAGGAGGGATGGATGAACACTAGACAGGTGTCATCCGCGAACCGATTGCAACGGACTGTGCCATGGGTAACATTGGAAGGCAAGTCCGCAGTGTAAACTAGAAAGAGTAGTGGGCCAAGCACCGAGCCCTGCCGCACGCCTGCTGGTATTGATACCCACAGAGAAGTATGATCTCCTTTTCGAACTCTCTGTTTACGATCGGAAAGGTAATCAGCGCTATATAGCAAGCCAAGATAGCGCAGCATCCTTTAGACCATAATGCTGGAGCTTAAGAAGTAGACTTTCATGCCAGACTCTATCAAACGCCTTCGGTAAGTCATAAAAACAAAATATCACCATTGGCCTTTGTCAATGGCTTCTGTGATGTCATGAATAATTCGACATAGCTATTAAGTCGTTCCATCTTTTTTTGGAGGCCTTGATTGGTTGACAGGCAGAATCGTTTGGACGTGCTTGTAGAGCTGATCGTAAACAATTGACTCCAGGACGTTCGACACGATGCTTAATACAGATATAGGCCTGTAATTAGAAGGATCCGAACGCGGCCCACGTTGTTTGTATATAGAGGTAACTGTAGCTTCTTTCCACGCTTCAGGAAGCTTACCAGAGCTGAGTGACAAACGAAAGATATGGCAGAGGACTGGTGATACTTCTTGAGCAAGGGTTTTTAGCAATTTAGAGCTTACTCCGTCATCTCCGCCAGCTATATGTAGATCCAAGGTGGACAGCAGTCTAGTAACGCCCTCCTCATTAACCTGTAGGTTTGACAGAGTACTTTCAGACAACGGGACATTAATATCTGTTGCCTGATTAGCACATTCTGATGTTATGGCGCACTAGCTGAGGAAAAACTCGTTCAGAATAGCGGCTTTTGCTCAATCATGAGAGGCCTTTCCACGAGTGCGACTACAGATCCAATCGGAAATAGCATGCCGGCGCTGCTTGAGTAAACATCCTAGCAGTTAATGCAGTCGAGGTGGATACACTCGTTGGCCGTTGATATTCCGAGCGTGAGGAATATTTGAAGCACCTGGAAACTGGAGGCGACGATGCATATGATGTGCTGTATCAATCTGGAGCGAAGAGTGGTTGCATGAGTCCCTGCCAGAGCCAGAAACTTCAGATTGAGTAGATTGATCAGCTGACGAGGCACCATCATCTGATAGGTTCAGGACAGAGAGAGACTTGGCATTTTTCAACAAGGTACAGACGCGATTGCGCTGTAGTTTGTACTTGCTCCAGGATTCCCCGTCCTGAAATTTCTTAAACTTCCGGTACAACTTGTGCTTTAGCCGAATCTCAGCTTTTAGGCTAGGAGATACCCAAGGACGAGGTTGAGTACGAGACAGTGTGGCCGTCCAGCGTTGTGGGATATAGTGAGAGACTATGGTAAGAAATTTTGTACGCCAATGATCCCATGCCATCTGGACACAGTTTGTGGACAGGACGTCTGACCTGTCTTCAGTTAAAACTTCGTGTTTACCTCTAAGTCTTTAGCTTTCTTCCAGCACTAAACGCGCCGTCGTTTCCATGGTTGCTTTTCAAAAGCGCAGGGTATTGTACCAAGTAGTGCGACATGATCGGAACATACAAGAGGAGGCAGAGACTGGAGAACAACCCCGTCAATATTAGTCGCAATAAGATCTGGACAGGCGTGAAGTTGATCACCATAGCAGTGTGTTGGAAAATGTACAACTTGGCTGAAGCCATAGGCTTCAAAGAGAAAATTCAGAGATTCGCCAGTAGCGTTGGTAGCATCACCGCCAAACCATGAAGAGCATTTTCCGTTAAAATCACCATTTCGGACACACTTGTGACGAGGGAAATGCTTCCGCATCTTCAGTATGGAATGTTCGAAATTAGAAACGAATTGTTGAGCATCACGGATGGCGCACGATACATACAACTGACCAGCATCGTCGGTCTTTTCGAAGAGGAGTGCAGCTGTATTTCTAGCCACAGTTCTGCATTTGCTGTTTAATTTCTAGCTCAGCAATTCGTCGTACACTTTTAGTCAGGTCGGAATTAACGTATAATATTACACCCCTACCAAGGCGATTGACGCGGTCACAGCGATACAGGTTGTATCCAGGAATTTGATAAAAGGTGTCCTTATCTTCCAGGTGGCACCAGGACTCCGTAACAGCAATGAAAATGGGATTAGGGAGCAACGACTAAGAAACTAAATTAAAACGTAAACGAAAATTTCCAGGGTCACAGTGAACGAAGTCGGTAGAGGTAAGAATCCGCTGGTCGTCCACTACAAGAAGTGTCTACCGTTGGCCAAACATAGGGTAGAATTCTAAGATGTTCGACAGCCATGCAGGCCGAGCATCCGCAAAACATCCGCCCCGCTAGCGCAACCAGTGTGTGAGCTACTTAGCCAAATCCTTAACTGCTACAGTACCTCACCGGACCATCGTGAGAAGCCAGCACGTCACCTGCATTAGGCGGGCACAGGCATGACAGACGAGGTCCTAGCAATCTAAATTTTAGACTTTCAAGGGTAACACTCACAAATTGGCTCACTCTAGTGCTACTAAACTCACACTGACGGTACCAACGGTACTACACTTATAGTTTTCGTCTGCCCATAAACGCACTGGGCGCACAATCCCGCACAAACGCCGGGAATTGTTCCAAAGAGCTAGTCTGTCTTCTAAGGTTAGTGGATCAGCACGATCGATGACGTATATGCAAAGTGGCACAGTTGTCAGGGATCAGGTAGTATGCTGACAACATGCGAGTGCTAGAGTCTGAATAGCCAAGTCGCTGGATAATAGTGCGTCTGCCAGGTCTGCCAGGCACTGGAGTATCGCAAGTGCCGACTGCTCTGCCAGTTCAAACAGCTGTAGTGAGTCTGATGATGACTAGCTCTAGCCTACCATGTTCTCGGTGTCTCATACGATGAAACTTCCTTACTTTCTTTTGAGGCCAACAAGACGCTTTGGTAGAATATGGCAGAATATATATAATAAAATGATATACTACAATTTGCAATATACGGGCGCTCAAGAAGGAGTCTCAGAGTAGACTTGCTACGCTGCGTACCCTGGTATAGCCAATTAGGGTTGTATCCAGAGCGCAATGACGCCTTGGAGTGATGTACGTAAACGAAGATCAGCGGTGTCAATTTTTGCAGTATGTGTAGTAACTGAATTAAGGCCAGCGAAATCGGCTTCTTTGTGCTTTCAATTTTCCAATGTTCATCTCTGGACGCAAATCGTTATCCGGTGAATTTGTCTTCACCGAATGGATCCTTATATAACAACTATATTAGCGAGAGTGTTTAAGTACATCGGTCTCTAATGGCCTTGCTAAGAATGGCTAGAAGGGCGCAGATATCCGCTAGAACAGCTGTTTCGTGCTTTGGCTACCAAGAAAAGCTATTACAAGTCAACGGGAGCCAGGCACGACTGCGTTGGATGTTGTGCAACAATTACAATGGATTCTTGTCCAGGGAATTGTCTGTCCCTTCTTCATCTCATGGCAAACTATCGATAAAGGGAGCTTGCACAACAGTTTGAAGAAATCAGCGGAGCATGCGCCAGGTCTATCAGCTGCTCCGATGCCCAATTCCGAGAGAAGTTATCGACTGCATTGGAAAGGATATACTAAATGACATCGTCGCTGCTTTTCACATGACCAAGTCTTTTACAGTTTGCCGATAAGGGCACTGATGCATCCATCTACACTGTATGAGCAAGTGCTTGCTGTCGTGCGATACATCTAGTAGTAGAATTACGTCAGAGAGGACCTCCACGGGGTTTTGAAATGCACTTCATAATTACGAACAGCAATGGCCGCAGAGTTGGCAGAGTTTGCTCGGAATGCATTTATGTCGCGCTCTACAAGACTTTTCAGCGTTGTACAATTGCTCTGCTGCATCGTCTGGAAGTGTTATCCTTGTCTACCTTTCAGGAGCTGTACATATCGGCCTGTATGAGAGAACCTATCTAACAGTTTTCAGCAAGCATCCTTCTCAGAAGAGCTCTGGCTTCCTTTTTTCCTTAAAGGTGGTGAAGCCTAGACGTTGTCACATGTCTCACATCTCACTGTCTAGGTGTAGAACAACAGATCCTGATGTCTATAGATACCAGTATGTGAGATGGTGAAGAGGATGCTACGCAGTTATTTGATTTCTAATTAGCTACATCAGCAGGCATAACAACTAGGGTTTGCGCATGCTAGACAGCCGAATCGGATTTTGCCGCACACTAAATGCAACCGAGTTGCGCCCCTGCAGATCAGTATAAATAGCAGCATGAGCAACACGAGCAAGGCTTCACGCGATGTGCATGCTGATAGGCTAGAAACTGGGTAAGTTGAACAGAAGGAAAAATAGCCATGCACACACTATCTCAGAGTCTGCTATAGAAACGCCAGTCCACCAACAGAAACGTACTATGCAATTAGCGGCACTGACCAGCTCATAGCCTCGAGCCGCAGCGAATGTGCAAATGGAGACTAGTCCGTGAGTCTCAGACCGAAAGATCGCCAGAAAAAGTTCGTTCCGATTTGAGGGTACAGTCAATTAATTCTCCAGAGTTGTTTGATGAGTTCTCGTTTTTATCGTGGTAAGCGACCTATGGTCCAGGACCCGCCTTGTAGAAGCTGCATGCGAAGGAAGTAGAAGTTTCTACGTCGGGTCCTCACCACCATTGCCAGCCCCAAATAGAAAATGTTTCCATATAGGGAAATGAAAAGAGAGAAAAGACCGAAAGCCGGTCTCAAACCTGTTGCGCCATCGCCTAGCTCAGACAAACTCCGCGATGGTAGCTACCCAACCACACGGCCAGTTCAAAAAACTGGCTTTGTGGAAAGTTTTGCTAATTTTGGCTGACACGGTCGGCCGGTTGCCAGCCCAAGGCTTGCAATGGATGCACTTCAAGGCACCATTTATGGCAGAGGATGAGCCTGCTGAGATGTCAGATATATGTTCCTGATATCGATAGCTAGAATAAAGTAAATCCCATCTATGCCACAAGAGAAAAAATAGGAAGCAATGATTTGGAACAGCGGAAGAGTAACCCTTGCGGATAACCCAGTCGGGATTTGCAGTCTCTACAACAGCTAGGCACAAGCGGATCAGGGAGTCTTCCTCAGAAAGTGCCACCAGAAGTTCACTAAATATTAATTTTCTTCGCAGGCCTCAGCTACATGTACATTAACTTCAGTCGAGGGAGTACCCATGCTTTTGGCTAATGACGTCACAACCAAATCTTAGAATCACGTTTGAACGAAGAGAATCGAAGCCAGCGGAGCCGCGCGTGCCCATGCTGTTTTATGGAATTACGTTTGCTACACTTGAAATGTACTAGCCGCGCCTTGGCTGGAGATCGCGAGGCCGGCCTAGCGCCATACACTAGTGTGCTGCAGAACAAGCGTCGCACCAAGGATCGCTGAGACCGACTGCTAGCTACTGTACGTACTAGTATATACTGTACATACGATATTGGGGAAGAGGGGAAGAGGCACTTCATGGTGCTACTGGCGAGGAGAAAATGAAAAGTCCGGGGCTCAAACCAATTGACAGCCTCATGAAGCCGCCTTCCCTGGTAGCCGTTATTCTTCCCCTTTACAGATTAGACCTTGCTTAGTATGTAATCGAACTGCGCTTGCTGCACAGCGGTTTGTAGTGGATGGTGGATACCCTCGTTCTGACGTTTTTCTCGGTTTTAGCCGAATATCTTTCGAAAGAAGAGGTATTGGCAAAAGTAAGATCTAATTCTTGGAATGTTCCTCCCAACCTCCCTTCACGCAAAATTTGGCGGAAATATTCTGACAGCACCAGCTCCGGAAATGTTCGTAAAGTTCTATGATTTGGGCTTTTTTGTCGGTTTTCGGCTCATTCTTGAGCGATCCTTTGCGGAAACGCCATCTACAGCCTTTCTTTAATCCTACCTTGGATAGAAATGTTGAATTTTAGCAAGAAACGCGCTCAAATTGGAGCCAGAGGTGTCCTCCGTCTCTAAATGGGCCACATTGAAGTTAATGTAGCAGAGGGCAGGAAAAATCCGAGGTTCCCGCAGTCGCTAGCACTGTGCTACTACTACTTACTAAGCGGAAACTAGAGAACAAGCCCGCTAGCGCTGACCATTAACGTTATCCAGTTAGTCTGAATTTGTGTAGTTCATGTACAGGATACATGTATACTAATATGTCGGTATTCACTGGATTATATGTGCATGTATATGAAAGAGCAAATCCGCTAAGTCACGGTGAGGACACAGTTGGCACTTTCTCAAACAGAAACGGCACTAATAGCTAAAGTAGTGCATAGATGAGTAGAGACTGTACCCAAGCCAAATTTAGAATTGAACGGTGTCGCACTGGCAACACAATGACACAGCAACATTCAACTGGTCCACCAAACCTGAGAACCTAATGTATGCATATCAGCCTAACATGCTGTCTGGAGGCTTTCACATCTGCCGTCAGGTAGTGCAGGCTCCGTATCTGCCAGCTCATATACTGATCCTAAAAATGACATGTCAGAGAGACACACTAGAACAGAGTTTCCTGATCTGCTCTATGAGCGACGCTAGTATGCTGAAATGCGAACTACGTAAATGCTGCACACGTGAGTAAGTGTGACGAATCCAAGTGAGCAACAGACTAACTGTATCTAGTGTGGTATCTGGAGAGATCCCCTGCCTGTTAAAGCGGCAGCGTCATGGTATTCGGTGATTTTTACCAAAATTTATATGGCGCCATTTCACGTCACGGGCACGTTTATTCGCGTGACCTAACGGATGTAACTTGTGAGTCTACGGTGAGCAACGCGAAGAAAAAAAAATCAGAGACAATCATTTCAGATGTAGTCCAGCCTTGGGCATTAGCAAGTCGGAGAGCTTGGAGCACGCTTGAGGCAGCTTTGAGGTAAACTCTTATCGCTGCGAGGGTATGCCTTCTGGGGCACTTACAGAGGCGTTTGCAGTCGCTCCGGAGACTTGCTCTTGCTCAGGTCAATGTGTAAGGAAGGACGGCAAAAAGAAGCGTAGTTGTCCTTCTCGGACTGCGGGGCAGCAATGTCACAACTCGTGTGTTTAGGGGAAGAAGCGCCCTTGCAAAAACAAGGTAAGCCATGAATAGGATATTGTTTGTCCTGCTCCAGCAATAATCTAAAGCTATGTGTGGACACTGGTCCTCCCAGAGGACAAGTGAATCGAGCGACAGCGAAGCTGCAAGTCGCTGTGCTCGAAGGTCGAGAGTGCGAGGCCGTGGATCCGCCGTCACAGTGACCACGGGCGGAGACGTCAATAAAGAGGATGTTGGCCAGGGGGATAAAGATGCAGCGTTGTTTCATCGACTCGTGTAGAGGTAGCAAACGGAGTCAAGGGTAGACTGGCAGGCTACATGGTTGGCCACACATGAAAAGAAAACCACACTGAAGATCATGACATGGCAACCTGCCGTTGAAAGTTGACGAAGACACTCTAGAATGCCCGTGTACGCACAGTAAATCTGTCTCAGCAAGTTTGAACGCAAAGCAACCGGTATAGCACATCGTCTGTCTCGAAACAAAATCCTTTCTTCCACAACCGATTCATCTCGTAGATGAAAGTATGGCCACAAATCATTTTGAATGTGCTGCTAATCTTCTGGCCATCCATCCATTACAATTTGTAGAACTGCTAGAAGTGTGCGATCTATTCTAGTTGCCTCTTCCAGCTCTAGCACTTGAGGCTGTGCCAATGCCAGATTTTCAACAGTATTAAAGGCCTCCAAGGCGTTTTCAAATGTCGTTCTCTCACCGGTACTTCCTGTTCATTCTCTGCAGATGATTGCTGTGCTGACCACGCCCGTGAAAGTGTATCTGCAATGTACATGTACTTCCCTGGCTGGCAAACAATGGAGTAAGCATAACGTTGCAAGAGTAGAAGCATTCGCTGCAGCCGCTTTGGCGTTAGGAATAGTGGTTTCAATGATATCATTTCCAAGGGCTAGTGATTGCTGAGGAGCGTTACCGTGCGGCCATATGCATAGACGTAATGGTCAATATTTTGTAGTGAAAGTTACACTGCCAGCAGGTCCTTTGCAATTCATGAATGCTATGCCTCTGTTTTTCTCCGTGTTCTACTTGCGTAAGCAACTGATCGGTTCTCCTGAAGCAGGGCAGCACCCAGACCAATGCTAGACACGTCTGTTAGGATAGTCGCCTGCTTCCGTACATCTTAGTATATGAGCACCGGTGCTGAAGAGAGTGCTTTCTAAATTACTGTAATTGCTAGATTGTACATGTGTTCCGGCATCCACAGCCATGCCGCATCACTGTGCAGCAACTGGCGCAAAGGTAGACAGATATGAGAGATGTGGGACGAACTTTGCTAGACAATAGATCCTTCCTAGCAACCGCTGCAACGCTGCTTTGTCAGATGGTGTGTCCATGTTAGATTGCGAGTACCTCGGCCGGATCTGCCATCCAACCTTTTTGACGTCAGTTTGTGGCACACGTAATTCTCTTCCTTTCCTTTAGAACGAATTTGATCCCAGTTGAGCTTCAGCCACTTTCCCATGCACCTGTTCAGCGGTGCAATCCAGTTGCAGCCGTAATCCTGTTCTGTTGCTTCCATGCGCTCACCCTCACCCCAAATCCAGATGTCACCTACAATCGTACTGACCTCGGTCAGTTTCTCATTTGCCCGGTCCATTTTTGCCTGAAATATTTCCGGTCCGGTCAATATTCCTAAGGGGGGGGGGGGGGCGCTCTTCCATTTATACCGGGCAAATTGGGTTGCAAAAGTTGTTGAATGACTCGCCTCTTTACTGAGTTCCACGTGTCAGAACCCGTTCTGTATATCGTAGACACTGGAAACCTTTGCTGTTTACAGTTTAGGCACCAGGTCTTTACGGAGAGGCATTTTCACTGGTTTGTTCGTGGGATGAATCTCCAACTCTGCACATCCTTCACAGCGCCCGCGCCTACCATCACAGAGGTCTACAAATTCACGTAAAATGTCTCCCTTTGGGAAGGGGTGTCCAGTTTGTTGTGTTGAAAACTGTCTGAGCCTAGACGCAACCTGTAGATGTTGTGCAGTCATGATGTTCTCTAGTATCACCGTATCACTGCCACCAAATGCATTTGTTAACTTGTTTGACCTATTTAGAGTGCTACAGCTTTTTCCGTCGCGACGACCACTAATTCGACGTTGAATTCTACTCCTGTCTTGAAGTTTCTAACAACCCTGCTGTGCAGCCTGCGGGGTTTCACTTTTGTGGTGTCGTACAGCGATAGAATGTTATCTGTAGGTATCAACCTTGTTTCCGATCATTGCATATCATGATGCGCCTGTATCGACCCGGAATTTAATCTGGCCATGATTTCTCCTAAGGACGAAATTTTGCAGGGATACCTTGTACATGTTTAGAAACTGTCTGTTGCCACGTAGATTGTTTCCGCCACGAAGACCTGTGGATTTTCCGATTACGACGGCGTAAATTACCATTCTGTGCATGGCGTCATTCATCACCCGCTCTTCCACATAGGTGCTGTTCACCTGATGTGCGTTTTACTTCGTGTGCGTGTGGGCCGTTGGCACATTTACGCGAAGTGGTTCCGTAGACCACATCAATCGCAAGTCTTCCCAAAGGCTGGGCAACTTCTCGCTTCGTGCACCTGACGGCAATTACCGCACTGTTATTGACGGCCTAGCATCATTGCTTGGCCTCTACATCTCGACGTGTCCAGGTTCTATCTCCTCTATAGAGTGTAAGTGAGTCGTTGGTGCGTCCGCTGGCGCCGGCCGCACTGACATCATGTTTGCGACGCTGCGCTCTCTGCGGCTTTTCATTTGTCGAAGTACTTTTTTTTACCGTGAGCTTCGGATCCTCCTAGAATGGTAGTTTTAAACCCTTATTTCGCAGGCCACAGACCACCCTGTCCCGAATTAGCCTATCCTTCAGGCTACCGAAGTTGTACGTTGCCGCAAGTGAGCGGACTGCTGCAATGTACGCCGTGGTCGGTTCTTGCTCTTGCTGGGAGTGCTGTGAAAAATTGAACTAGTCGTAAGTTACGTCCAGTTCACCAACAAAACGGTTCTGCAGAAGTTACAACACATTTTGAACGTCGTTATTGTTCGCGCTCTCTTCGTATGCCAAGATGTCTACTATGTTCCATACCTCGTCTGAAAAGCAGTTACTCCAACACGCAAGTTGATACTCCGGCGGCTTCGTCGCCAGTCGCGTCAGGACTGAGTATCCTTCCCAGTGTTTCCGCCAACGTCGCCATTTCTCCGCTGAGCATCCTCCAGATTCCTCGTCTACATGGAGTTTCGGTACTTCTGTTGCGCAGAGAATACCGGCCCTTTGTGGTGTCTGCGCCTGACCCAATGGGTGCCATTACTCAACTGCTGCTCCTCCAATTCCACTGCTCGACTGCGTAGTTATGACTCATCCAACTTCTGAAACCATGTGTCGTGCTGTCAGCGCGTAGACGCCTAGACAAGTTTATTCAGAATGCTACTCTATGACCAAACACTACATTTAATTTTAATACACTGGTCTGTACACTTAGGTACACAACACCTGCTAACAACTTACTCGCTATGATTTACACCAAATATACACAACACCTGCTAAGATTTACACTATCGCCATAGTGTGTGTGTGTCAATTCGAAAAGAAAGGTGTTAGCAACAGAGCACATCTCACATGCAAAAAGACTAGGAGCGAAATGAAAATTGGCCCGTTTGTCAGACGATCATTGACAGTCTGTATAGAAACCGTAGTGGAAAGAGAGAGAGAGCAAAACACCTACAACACTAATACAATACTTAGCCCAATCTGTTTCGGGACCTAATCAAGACAGTAGGGCTGTAAGACATGGCAGCGGGTCCTAGGTCCGTACAAGGAAAAACAAGATTCAAATTAACTTGAAAGACAGGCCATCACCACATTATTAGTGCAACTGCTCATGTGCTGTGTGCGTGTGTGTGTGTGTGTGTGTGCGTGTGTGCGTGCATGTGGGGAGGCTACAATGCACTGCCTACATTTCCTGCACTTTCTCAACTATGCTACACACATCAGAGTCTCTTTCAAATTTTCTAGTATATAGTGATGAGGATATATATGGGCGATGTTACACAATCATGGATTGCAGTGATGTACTAGACACTTGTACATAGCATGGGTTTGGTCATATTCCACTTCTCTGGCTAACGATGGGTCCCCTTTATTTCAGACTAAAGGCAGGCTAATCTGTAGACTGACAACAATCCCAGTCAGATCGCAAACGTTGCGCCAAGGGTCATGACATTGCTGTTGGCAACATTGATGTTTAGATAGCGCTGACACTTGATAAGGTTAGAGTGCCATGCATCTGCTAACTGCCTACTGAAGAGGAAAATGAACAACCATACCTCAAAGTTCCACAAAATGCCTCGCCCATCTTTGCGCATGCCATCCAGCCTATCCCGGCTTCAAAGTTAGGTACTCTCTTTGCGATAATACTGAGTGTAACTTTGTTCCGAGCTTGGTCAGTAGACAGTGATCATGATGGTCATGGGGCTGATAAGGCATGCCATTCTGTAGATATCTCAGCTGTTGAGCCAAAACTTGCTGTACGGCCAAATCTAGACTCCCGCCTTAGAAAGGGATGTGTTGTTTCGGACGCTCGATAGCAAAACGGCAAAACATGCCCTTGCTCAAACCATCCACCACATGTTCAGGAGCGTGAAGGTGATAGACTGATGGATAGTTTCGCACCGGTAGCATGGTCAGGAGATCAAGGCAGAGACTGCCTTCAGCTGATACACATGTCACCTGTGGGCAAGGCAAGGGTGATTTCCAGCAGGTGTCCGCAGTGGTTAGAACCGCTACTATATTGTATGGAACCACTTAGTTTAATCTTCGAAGAAACCCTTCCTTAATCCAAGACGACCACCTCCCAATGTCTCCCTTTTCTTTTCCACAGTTATAGAGTCTCGCTGTTTCACTGCCAGTTGGCCACTACTCTTATTCTTATTCTGATTTATTAGCCTCTGTGATGGCAGTTACTGCCAGTAAGAGAGGCATATCACAGACATTTAAACAATACAGAGATAAATTTGTAGTCACAGAAAGTTGAAATTAAGAAGGAAGAAAAGGAGAGCGGAGATGGAGTTAGTGAGGAAAGGGAAAGCTAGAGCAGGTGCAAGTGGATGTGAGAATATATGCTGAAAGGGCTTTCTTAAAACATGATAGAGATGCCTGAGCACGTACACTTAGTGGAAGGGTAGAATAGAGGGTGCAACTGGAGAACAGAGGAGATCCTAGTAAGTTGAAGTTCGTGGAATGGGTGCGGAGAACGCTGGTGGAGTACGTAAGGTGTATGGCACCACTTGACCCTTGAAGGCTGTTTTCCGAACATGGGCCGGTATTGAGCCAATATGAATTCGATGGCCGAAAAGAGCTAGATGGTAGAGACGTCTGGAGGCAAGTGTACCCAATTGAAGTTTTCGTAGGAGGAGAGAATGTGGTGTGGGGTCATAGAAGAGAGGTAGACCAAGGATCAGACGGGCTGCTTTGCGCTGCACTCGCTCAAGTTTGTCAGCAAGGTACTGCGGTAGGTTGCTAATGACAGGACAGGCATATTCTACTATTGGTCTAATATAAACTGTGTAAAAAGTGGCCAGTGCGTGGCGGCTTAGGCAGCCACGTAGCCGGCGTAATAGACCAAGGAGTGAGCTTGCTTTTGACACCACTTTATCAATGTGGCCATCGGAGATCGTCACTCAGGATTAAACCAAGGTGGCGGTGGCTGGATACGTGCATTAGAGGCTGGTCATTTAGCGTAATGATAGCTTTTTGAGGTAAGCCATTTCGCTGTATACTCATTATAACAGTCTACCTTAGATTTACCGCCAGCCGCCAGTCCTGAAACCACTTAGCTGTTGACGATACGGACTCTTGTAGACGTGACTCAGCAGATCGGACAGATGGATGAATTGAAATCAGACAGGTAGCATCTGCAAATTGGTTGCAGTTAACGGAGCTCTGCGGCACTGTTGACGGCAGATCAGCAGTATCGATTAAAAAGAGTAGCGGCCCAAGCACTGATCCTTGCTTCACGCCTGCATGAATAGTTTTCCGCCGTGATGTATGGCTACCAAGCCGCACCCTTTCCTGTCTCTGTGATAGATAACTTGAAAACCAAGACAGTGCAGTATTTTTGACACCATAGTGTTGAAGTTTGAGAAGTAGACTTCAACGCCAGACCCGATCAACAGCCTTTGAAAGGTCATAAAAGCTAGAGAAGACAGTGCTCCCTTCATCAAGAGCTTCAGCAATATGGTAAACAATGCGACATAGCTACAGGGCAGTTTCATCATTCTTGCGAAAGCCTGACTAGTTAACCGGTAACATGTGTTGAATATGATTATATAGCTGATCATTAAAGAGATCGGCCAGTAATTAGATGTCTCCTCAGATAGCAGCAATGACGACCAGGGCGGATGGTTCGACAAATCGCAGTAATTTCCATATTGTGCTGTCCAGCTATCCGAAGTTAAACTTACTATTTAATCTTCTAAAAGAAGCTGGGCAATGTTGCAGTCTACCACACATGAGAAGCGCAAAGGACAACCTGCAAACAAACTTAAAGTTGCCGGATGTTCCAAAGGTCCTGTTGCTGGACATATGAGGATTTTAAATTGTAATTATAAGTCCATGACTGTGAGGAAGTCGTT
>JAOWAW010108858.1:0-14009 GCA_028565695.1 Nicola tetela
GAGAGAGAGAGAGAGAAACCCAGGAAAGACGACGAACACCCATAGAAACTGAAACCACATACAGCTACGAGAATGGAAGCGTATGTGATCCATAAGATCGAGCGCTGTGTCACCCTCATGCCAGTGGCTGACCGAGACAGGCTGTTACTAGTCACAAGGATCAAGCTTAGGTACATGGAGAATGTCAATGAAGACATGTTTTCACCGAAGCAATCATTTCACACGCAATGGGCTCGAGTGTGTGCTGATGCTGAGTGGGAACTTTAGGCCTAGATTGAAAAAAAGAAGTAAAAATTCCCAGCAAGGTTGAATAATTATATCAGTATACTTTCCTATGAGTTTACACGAACCTACGGACGAGCGCAAAAGCGAAGCCGAACTCAAAGGAGACTACAGCTGCCACTGCAATCTCGGAATAACCACTGCTCTAGCCAAAGGCTTTTTTTGTTACATTTACCACCTGTCCGGTACACTCTGACAGTTTTTCCCTCAACTTCTCTGTCTTCGTAGATCTACGATGGACGCTTTCTTGCGTCTAAGCCGTTAATCTCCCAGAAGCCGAAATAGCTCAGTTGGGAGAGCGTTAGGCTGAAGATCTAAAGGTCCCTGGTTCAATCCCGGGTTTCGGCATGGCAGTTGCTTTTTTGCGTTCTTATTTTTAGTTGTTGTAACATGGCAATTGCTTTTTTTGCGTTCTTATTAATTTTTTAGTTGTTCAAGAAGGCCATTCTTGCCGGGAGAATCATCCCCAATCGTTTTCCCGCTAGCTTTCTGTACTTCCTTGTCTTTTTATAACTGATGAAGCCAGAGGCATTTCAGGCGAAGCGTCTAAAATAGAAAACCTGAGTGTTTTTGTGACTGCTGTACTGGGAATTCCTCTTCAGGTCAACATTTTCTCATTGTTCTCCGGTCTAGGCTGCATGTGTCGTGCGCACTCGGACCTGGGGCGACCAAGCCAGCCTTGCCGAAATGAAAATCACGATCTGTTCATGTTGTCCTAAGTGGCTGAGTAATCAGAAGTTGAACAAACGTTTTGTGCTGGTGGCACCGTATGAGTTCCGGGAGGTGGTCGATTGAAAGACGCAGAGAATGAGGATTTGCCTCGAGCGACGGACGCGTTTTTTTGGCCCAATATCTAACCTGAAAAATGTAGGTTCTGCACTGATTTGCCGAAACTTCGGCCATCAACCGGATGCTGTAAACCAGCAAAGCTTCCAGGAAATGAAAAACTTTAATAATGGAAAACTGGCGTACAACCTGTGAAAGAAATCTACGAGAACGTGCAAAAGGTGATGGTTTGTGCGATAGCCCATGTTAACACCCCTATGCGGACTATCCGTGACATGCGGTACTATACAATGCGTATATAGTATAGTGTATACGTTCCTACGCTGTACAAACAGCGTACAATATGAGACTCGCATCAGACTTGGAAAAGTGCCACCGTCATTGCATTGCGATGGCAAACTGGGCCTCTGGAGCGCAGTCAATGGGGCGTCTTCTCGCCGGAGAGTATGACAGCGTAGTTCAACTGGTCGATATCTGGAATACCGAAAAGAGTGTGGGTTGTTGGTAAGCCGTGGGTCATCCTCAGTGTTGTTCGTCACTTTTCGCCTTGCGATTGACTTAAATGTTGGGCCACTTGTACATTGTTCGAAATACGATGCTCTCGTGGAGTTGGATTCGGCTATTGGCACTGGGACTTCTGTTCACAGTGGGCCAGGCGGTTAAACCCGGCGAGGGACGAACGTTTAGTCGCCTTCGTCTGATAGCACATTATCCCACGGAGACAGTGCTAAATACTAGCCCAGTGAAGAGACGAAACGAGCTGAGGGTGAAGGGTGACTCGGTTCTGGGTCTGTCTTGGAACAAAACAGCTGTGATGAAAGCCACGCAGTACAATGTTTACGAGCTTACGCTCACCTACAAGGTATATCCAGAGAAGACGAAAGCTTTCTTCGTTATTTATCGCCACCAGACTAGGATGAATGGTCCTGTGTTCAGCGTGAATCTTCCGCCAAATGGAAGTCCAGGCGACGATGGAGTGGACGAGATTCATTACTACCCGTGGTTTCATATTGCGCCCCGATTTCGAGTGGGTCAAGTTCAAGTAAAATTGCCCGGCTCACCAACAGACAAGAGTCCCTGCCCTATTCTGCTGCCGCCGAGTTTCGACGAAAACCCGCTCAAAAAGTATCCCTTACTTTTTGTCCTCGGACTCGACTTGCAAAAAGAAACGCATGATGATGGATTTGTGCAGCGCATAGCGCGTTGGATGGCCCGGCAGGATGCAGCCGAGGAAATGGTCATCGTCTCTCTGCGTACAACGGCACGGCAGAAGAATCAACGCGACGGCAAGGCATCCTCACTACAGCGCGCTGAAAACGTTGAGCTGCCGCTTGTTGCAGGCCAGGAGATCCGCTGTTCACGGAGCGCATCTGACAGTTCAGGCGACTGTGACGGCTGTCTGAGTTGTATGGTTCGAGGAAAGCACACTCCCCGATGTAGCAGGAAACAATTTCGTGAGCAGTTGAAAAATTGCAGTCAAAAGCAAGGTAGAGTGGAGGTGGTCAGCATGCCGGCGAATGGCAAAAAACTACTCAAATTTCTCAAGGAGAAGTTAGCGCCGAGTGTGAACGACTTGTTGAAAGGACGAGTCTTCACCAAAAACTTAGGACTTCTCGGATTTGATCTTGGTGGTGTGTTGGCGTGCTACGGCGGACTGCAGTTTAGCGAAGCGTTCACACGGATTGGTTGCCTATCACCGCGACTTCTCTGGCCTACGCTTGTGGACAGCAACTTCGCTGTCACTTACGGAGAGCACTTTCTAAATCTTCTACACCGCGGAAGGGACGCGTTTCCAAAGTCTTTCGCGTACGGAGTGGCACGGCGATGGTATGTGGATGGCGGAAAAGAGGACGGCTTCACATCAACAGTGTTTGACATCGACGAAGCTGAGCGTTTACGCACAATGGCACACGGCTTACGTAAGAACTTTGGATTTGACAAAGGCGACAACTTGTTTTTCTCAATACTCCCAGGAAACCAACGCCTGTATCATGCAGCGCTCGATCGTTTATGGAGACCTCTTCTGCATCTTTATGGCCCAGACCACATCCACCACTCTTACGGAGATGTGCGAACCACTCCGAACCTCTACGGTGACCTGGGTAAACTCATCCTCAACAGCATCTTCCCTGAAGGGACAAAAGGAGACATACTCATAGACTGCATCGATGACAAGCTGACTACTTTCTTTCACTCGAAGATCAGCGTTGGACTGACTGCTGGAGGCTCAATTTTGTCTGGATTACTTTGCGCCATAGTGACATACTGGTTTGCTAACCAGACTGTCAAACGCAAAGAGATGCAGCGGGTCTATGATAAGAAAGCTTACTATGGAGTGACGGGAACGTCAGCCAGGCAAGCAGAGCTCATCATGGCGAAGCATTATTCATGTATTTGTGGCAATTCCATCACAGTTAATGGCCCTCGACAAGGTACTGATGGAGCACCGGAATATAAAAATGATCCCAACAGCACTGTTACTACTCATAAATCTAAACATTATAGTGGAAAGAAAGAAACTTGCGGTAGACTTAAGTTCAGCACAAAACTAACCACAGTTTATGAGAACGAGGAAGTTGCTAACAAAGAAGAGGAGAAATGTAACAATTGTGAATCAGTTAACAAGAAACTGCCTGGTCATGACAAGAAAAGTGGCCTCTCCACTGTAACCAAGACGGAAATTCTTGGGTCCATGAGCAAAGAAACAAGCAAACTGCCGTTCTATGAAAGTGCTGATGAAGATGTTGCCATCTCATCAGGCAGTCGACAAGCTGGTGGGGACACTGTTGAAAAGAAACAAACTGATATTGAAATAGTCTACGACGAGGCTGTTGATAGTATACCCACTTCAAGCGGCATCAACACTTCTTATGACGACACCATTATCTGCCAACCAACACATGACGTAAGAAATGGATATGATGATATTGTCATCAGCAATGTTATTCTCGGTGACAATAATGGCTGCATAGGCAATCCTAGTGAGACAGCAACATTTGCCAGTTTAGCATACAAGGCCAAGAAGACATTGTATGATGAAGTTGATGAAGAGTCCCTTGCCGCTGGAGTTGTTGAGTATGATTATGATATGAAGTGCCTCGATAAGCCGAAGAACACTGGGGATGTTGGTCTGAGCAAGACAGCAATACCTGACAGTGCAGAGCTTGATGTGACTGATACGATATACTATGATGAAATTGACACAGATTCTTTTGACACATCATTTGATGAGGAAAGTTATGAGTACAGTGGATCAACCTATGGAGACGGTGACGGATGTTACGATGACACTGTCATCCCAAGATCAACTTCAATTTGTGCTGTTCATCGTTATGATGACATTGTGTTCACCAAACCAACTTCAAATGCAGTTGAAATTTCTTATCATAATGCCAACATCAGCAGACCTGATTTGAGAGGCATTGGCAATTCTTATGATGACACTGTTATCTACCGACCAGCACCTCCCCCACATAAGACCCATGTGAATGCTATCAAAGGCAAGTCCATTCTTGGTGACATTGATCGTTCTGTGGATGACCCTAGAAGGTGACAACATCCGACAATGCATTAGATGAGAGTAGCAAGACTCCATATTATGATGAAGTTGATAATGATTCCCTCAACACTGAAGATGGTGAATAGGTTTATGATGCTGGCCTTATGAACAAGTCATCAGGCAAAGCCAATGATAATGGAGACAATCACTTCAGCAGATCAGCAACAGCTATCACTGCAGAGTGTGATGCCAACAGGACAGCTTTACAGCAAAGTTGATAAGACCTCTGTTTGATACATTAGACAATGAACAAAGGAAAGGCATGAAGACACTGGTGTGTGGAGACAATGGTGCTTTGGTGCTGTGATGATCTGCTCACCTCAAGATCACTTTCAGGTGATGTAAGGAGACTTCATGATGACATGAGAAGCAGGAGACAAACTCCAGGCAATGTCAGAAGTTTTTACAGTGAGGTTCATAACAAGAGGTCAATTGTGAACTGCAGCCTTTTGTGTACTGATTTCATTAACCAATTTGTTGGTATGTTCATCAAAATAACGGCTACACGACGAGGTGAATGGCAGTGTTGACATTGTCTTAAGAGTGTAAGTTGTGATTGAATAAGCTTACCTGCAGACTCAGGCAAGGATATGATCAAACTGACATTGGTCCAGGTGTCAAACATGTTTATTTTCAGTACTTGTATTCTGTTTTTGTTTGTTAGCAGGTCAACTAAGTGGAGAAAAGCTATATCATACCTTGTTGATGTAGTTTTGTACATACTCATACAAGTGCATACCTTTATCTCAGTTTCTGCACATACAATTTCAAAATTTTTGTTGCAAACAATACATCACTTCACATATGATCTTTGTCTACTTCTTGTCAAAAAAATTCTTTTTTAAGCATCCACCTTATTTAGTCATCCTAGTGTTTTCAGTAAAATTACCAAATCACTGAATCACTGATGATTAAATGAAACTACATCAATGAAAGTGAATTATATTATTTACGTATTTGAGTAGAAGTATTTAAGCATCAAGGGTGATGTCAGAAACTGGTTTGTACTTGAAATGTTGGTCAAAGTGGATTGGTAGATACGTAGATACATGGTTATGATAAGACAAACATGATTAGCAAAGGTGACACATGAAGAACTAATTAAGAACATAGCAATCCCACATGTTAGAGATCATGCATAGTCGTGGATAACCATACCCATTCCGTAGCATATATATTTCTAAATTTTGATGTGAAATGACAGATTTGCATCACTCTCCACTTGCGTGCTTTCTGGTGAGTGCATGCATACCATACATGGATCACCTTGTAACAATGATAACCACATTAAGCATTGAGCGATGTAGGTATGTGACAGATACAATATGTTGTCATAGTAATGGGGTTCCTGTTCAAAACCAATGTTCAGAAATGCAAAAGCCTCAACTGACACATTAAGGATTTTAAACTGTAGAGGGAAGTTAAATTGAAAAGCCAAATGGAAATGTTCTGTGAAAATACAATGACAACACAATTTCTAAATACCATGACACTTCTGATTCAACATGCATTGAAGCTCTATTCCACTATCACCACCACATACTTTTTTTGGCATAACTCAAATTTTGGTAAACAGCACTGTTACAGCAGCAACAATTTAGCAATGTTTTTGGCCAGGATACTTTATTTGCACATGCCATACCTTTTCTTCCTTTTAATGCAACAATCTAGGCTAACAGAACTTTGAAGCATGTCTTGGAACAGACATGGCTATTTCCAGTTTGCAGACAGGAATGAATAAAGGAGAGTGCACGCTGTCAGACCAGGTCTTAATCTTTTTTTTTTGACATCCTCCTGTTGGAAATTTCAACTTCGAAAGTGTTTAGGGCTCTTCTGAAAATACATCGCATAATAAGCTGGGAGAAGCCATGGCTGTATATTCAACGGGCACTCCTAATTGTTCCAACCATTGGTTGCTTAACTTGAAAACCATTTCTTTTTTGTTTGTGAAATTTATGTTCGTTATAACTTAGTATAGAGACTTTGTACATATACAGCACTCAGGCATAATACTTTTTTAAAGCTCTGGAAACTTTTTAAAACAGGACTGGTAATTTTTAGGATAATATTCCTATTAGTGTTGTTTGTGAGCGATGGTTTTGAGAAAACATCATGTAAAATTCCCATTCAAGAAACCACAAAGCTTTGGTGTCCTGTAGTCTAAGGTTATTTCAGCAAAAACAAATGGCTTTCAGAAAAACTGAACTCACAGGGTGAATTTTATGGGTATGCAGACCATTTTCAAGGAAATAGTGCAAAATTGTTTTAGTTGGGAGGGGCCGCTGTCAAAGTTTTGACAACAGTTAGAAAAGTTTAAAAAAAACTTTCAGAAAGGCCAGGCCAATGCAGACAACAATGGCCACAAACTGCATATAAAAAGTAGTCTTGCAGTGTCTTGAAAAAGTGCAATTGAAAGCTGTTTGAGCAATCATACGCTTGGGAAAGGGTGAGTTTACTGATTGTCAAGCTCCAACTGCAGCTGATTTGCCTATGCTGGCTTGGTGGAGAAGAGAACATTGCCTTGTGCTGTTCTGGCAGTTTGTCCATGGTTCTGGTCCACCTAAGCTGAGGAAATGTTTGCCTTCTACTGCAGCTGTTTGGTCACAGCATACCCTTCACGCTGGTCACTCAATTGAGTTTCCTGTGTCATCTTCTTCTCGCTGTCTCTCGTCTTTTCTTTTATGCCATATCATTCCTGTCTGGAACAAGCTGCCTTCTACCATTATCTTTGCTAATAGTGCTTCTTCCTTTTGTTCTCTGTTATGTAGCTTCTTTGCAAGTGATAGGTATTCTTTTGGTCTGTAAATTTGTCTTACTTTTGAGAGGAGAGTCCCTTGATTAGCTAATATACTATTGGGTGATCCTCTTTAAACAAATCAGGCAAAATAAATAAATAAATAAATATCTCAACAGAATATAGAGGGTGAGAAAGAGAGAGAACAGACCTAGAGTGGAAATGAAAGAACACAAGGTGTGGGCTCCATTTCATAATAATATTAGCATCATGTAGTACACTTCCTTGAGTGTGGGTGATACTTCACTTTCTTCCCCAAGACATGTTTACTTTGTCCTCTTCTTTGTCCTGTTCTTCTTGTGGCTTATTCTCTGGTGCCTTCTTCCACAGCAAATGAGATACTAATGGAGTACATTTAGGTCTACAGTATTGCGGATGCTACAGTATCTTTGCTACCTCTTACCCAATTGCTGATGATACAATGACACCAGCTGTTCTTGCTTGACTGCTGTCGCTTGCAACACGGTTTACAGCACCTGAATGTATGTACTAAGACGTGGAACACCATTTTCAATGCCAAGAAGTACGTCTGTGAGATATCTCCAGAAGGGCCTGCTCCCCATTTGACAGGTCAGTCTCACCAGGAGAGGTTCCAGTCCCGCGAACTGACTGTCACATGCATCTGGGTACATCTAGCATCGCCACTCTCATGCTCTGACCATATATCTGCCATTATTTTTTTCGAAGGAGTGTCCAATAGTGAGAACATATAACTGTAAGTGAAAGGCAGCATCTCACTGGACACAATGACAAGAGGTTAAAAATGAAGCACACTGTAAACTAAGTCTGTTTTTCTTGTGTTGAGTGCCACGTGTTGCAAGGTGGTTCCACTCGCTGGTCTGATAAAGCAACTGGCTTTTGTTCAGTTGGACACGGTCTGAGATCAGCTTCTTGCAGAAACTCTGCTCTTCATTTGTGCATCCTCACTTGGAATATGCATCTCCAGTATCGGAAAGTAGCTGTGGTTGAACTGATGCCATTGTTCTGGAGCATATTCAGAACTTTATTGCCAGAGCACTCTACCATTCTTTTCATGTCGATGAACCCAAGTCTTGTTCTTCTAATGCTCTGGCTTGGCTGAGCTGGCCTACTTTTGTGGAAATGATGGCAGTCAGTCACAGTGCATCTGTGGCTAATGGTGAGGGTCTGACCACTTACCAGCAAGTGAAATATGCAGGCACTAACCTCAGAATGATGAAGATTCATTCCGGCAGGTTCACTGAGACAGCTGTGATTCATGCAGGTTTTAACTGATGAAGATGTTCTTTCTGGTGACATGGGGTGATTTTCATGTGATGATTAGTCATGGAGTGTCTTTAAAACATCCGGGTATTGAAAGTGGCATTGATGCTTTCACCATGATCTCAAAATTGGAAGAGTCTTGCCCACACATTTCACATCCTTCTCACAGTGTTCACATGTTATGTGACACTGAGTATTGTGCCATGTTTGAGATGTCACATGCAGCATCTAGATTGGTAGTTTGTGTGTAATCAGTGTGAAACTGCTTTGTGTGTCTTTCGCCTTGATGTGAAACTTTTGTATTGTTTCAGTCTGTCCTGTCTCTGTCACAACCCCAGTGTAAAACTCCTCAGATGAGCACTGGGCAAAAAGCTATCAAGTTAGCATGTCTTGCAATAAATTTGTCTTCCTGTCAGTTTCAACTTTTGGCTCAACCTCAAACCTCTATAAATGTACATATAAATAAATAAATCAGTAAATAAATAAGCTAATAAAACATAAATAAACAGTGATCTGCTCTGATTCTGCAGCTGAGTCAGTTGAATCACTATTCCATCAGATCTGGCCATAGATCCACTGATTGGTACTAAATGAATGCAAAATCTAGTGATCTGAGAGATCCCTATCATCAGGATTCTGTGCAAATCGAAGGCAGCCCAGCATTCAAAACTGAAGTTCATTCCACCACACTGCTTTGATTGCCGTATTTTTACCCTGATAACCTCGCACACATTTTACATGGAAGCTAAACCAGGTACCAGGCATCTTGAATTGTACAGCATGTAGCCTTACACTGAGAATTTTCAAACAGAGTAATTTTTTTGCATGAGTTCTTCTAACGGACCACAGCTTTCTTGTAAAGACAACAGTTTTGAGCAGTTTGTACTGTTTTTCTTAAGGCCAACAGGGAACAGAACAGGAGATCATGTAAATACACACAAACTGCTAACTTACTACACATAGACACAGATGAAAGAATACAAAATTTGACAATTCAAGTAAACCGCTAACACCGCATAGATGGCGCAAAAAAAAACCCAGAAGTAACGAATATCCTTTAGTGTGTGAGAATGATCTAACTAGCGTGTTAAAACTTCAAAATAAAAGCGCACAATAAATCATGGTAACAACCGCTTTTTTGACTTAGGTGCATTTCACTGAAAAACCCCTTCCAAGCGGCGCTGACTTTCATTCCCTTATCCTTGTTCTTTACCAAATCCCGTCACTTCTCACTCAAGACATACAGCGCCTCCTTGACTCTTCGTGACATTGTTCCACGCTCTTGGTCTACCACTTCCATTCTGTCCCAAGCAATTGTGTGGTCAGTCAATCGCGCATGCTCCGCTACCACAGATCATTGTATGTCATCCTTCAATGCTCTCCTCCTGTGTTCCTTTCCACGCGAAGTAATTTTTCGATTGTGCTGGCTGTAACCGCGAGCAGTAGACCTGTTGACTTTGGCGGTATGTCTTGATTTAGGAGTGCATAAATACCTGTACTTGAGCTGCCTTCGATTTGCACGGAATCAGTATCCCGACGGGGTCTCTCAGTCTCAGACAGTATTCGTTTTGTACTGATCAGCGATCCGGATGCATTGGAAAAACAATACAACGGACAGAGTTGCCATAATTAGTAATTACAGGAGTCACAGCGAATCCTGGATCGGATATACCGGATAGTGGATGGATCGCGTGGGCGTGCTCTGATGAATTAGCTGTCTTTTGTACTTTTCCAGGTGCACCATTTTTGCAACCGCGGGATCTCCCAAAAACCAGCATCCGGGCCCGACCCTAGTACCCTGCAGATAAATCATTGAATGATTCCCACATTTTAAATTAAACTTGGATCCTAGCTATAGGCCTGATCTGGAACAAATTTAATCAGGCTAGCGTTGGTGCTAGCTAGCGGCTGGTTCGATAAAGATTGACTGGGCGAGACATTTAATTAACAGGTTGCTCGAGGCCCGGTGTTTCTCGCTTTGTCGCTATAGCATGTATAGTTCTAATACTTGTAATCAGTTTGGCTGCTTCGGCGGACGGAAGGGCCTCGGCCTCGTCACCGCATGATGGCACAACAAACTCATATCGACTGAATAGTGGTCGATTAAAACACCTAGCAGCACCACGAAGGGTACGTGAGGTTTATCCCTGCCTGGCTCTTTGTTCACTCTCTTCGTCTACATGGTGCGACACACATCGGTTGGTTCTAGCGGCTGGTTGTGGTCGTCCCGTGCGACGTGTCCGTCATCTGTGTCGTTTCGTGTGCTAGCAGCGCTCCGCCAGCGTGGAAGCTAAAAGCGATCGGATACAGGCTTTGCGTCTGCAGGAGTCGACGGTTTAAGTCCGACCCCGAAGCTGGCGAAATGAATTCGGAAAAAGCACCGTTGACGGTTTTATTGGTAACAGCGAACGTTGGCTCAATGTTTGAACAGGTACGTCATGATCTATCTCTAGGCAGCTCATCTGTCAACGTCTACCGCCGATGTTTGTCGTCGTTCAACTCAAGGGGCTGTAGTAGTTGCCTCTTCCTAAAACGCTGTTTGAAATATTTTTAAGCTGTTAATTTCCGAGTTTCTTGAGGTGTCTGCGGCTGCCTCGCTTTTGCGCGTTTTGCATCGGTTGGTAGTCAGATTTTGTTCGTGGCACCGCCTATAGCCTGTATTATAATAATAACTATCGGTCTGGCAGAGCTTATTAGCTGTATTTACGCGTTTAGTTTGTGCAGGAATATGTATTATACAGCAGGCGTGTTCTTTTCTCTACCTATGCTTGTAGGCTGGGGCGCTTCGAGAGAACTGGCTATGTCAGCTGTACAAGGTATGGTCTGCATGATTTGCTTTGAGATAGAGTTGTACAGCCAGCGCACATCATCGACGGGATTGTCCTGGAATAATTGTTTGGCGGTGTTTGTCGTTCAAAACTCGTGTTGGTGGATGTTTGGTGCCGGTCTGCACTGCCGACTCTTTCCTGGAGCGGTGTGCATTTCCAAGGGCATATTCACGTGGCATTGCTATTTCCTTCCTGCGATACATCCTTCAGGCTTCCGTTAATGAATAGAGGCAGTATTTGTTGGCAGCACTGCATGTCACATGTTGTCATAATCGAATTTACCCTCAACAACTTTTCACAATGCAGTGCGATCACTTGTTCCTCTACTGCTCTCTGCCTCTTCTCCTTCCTGTCCTCAAATTTCTTCTTTCTTTTCTTTTCTTTCTTTCTTTTTTCTTTTCTTTTCTTTCTTTCTTTTTTCTTTTCTTTTCTTTCTTTCTTTTTTCTTTTCTTTTCTTTCTTTCTTTTTTCTTTTATTTTCTTTCTTTCTTTTTTTCTTTTCTTTTCTTTCTTTCTTTCTCTCTCTCTTTCTTTCTTTCTGCCCATTGGTTTACTTTTGTCTGTCTTTGTATAGGTATTACCTTTTCAGAGTGTGTATTGAACCCTTCTCTCTTTTACCCGCATATTCATGCCTGTATCGCTTTGTTTATTATAGTCTGTCTCTGTGCCTGTCTGTCTGTCCTTCTTTCTTGGCGTCTTTCTCCCTCTCTCCCAATCTCTGTGTGGCTTTCTGTCCCCTCTTCATTTATTCTACGTTGTTCATACCTCATCCCATTTCCCTTATCCTGCAGTCGTTAGACCTCATTTAGTCTTGCTCTCTTTGAAGCTGCATTTCTGCTCTCTTTATCTCAGCTAATCCCTGATCTTGTGTCAGTGTTTCTTGTCCCTGAAGATTTGTCTTTTACCCATTACCATGGTTACTGATTTGTCTTTACCCATTACCATGGTTACTGGTCTATCTAGATCTGTATAGCTTCATCTTCATTGTCTTTTCCATGTGCCTTTTCTCCTCTTTCTCCTTTGTGAATCCGTTTTGTGGTTCACCAAGCAAAGCACAATCCTAACTGGGTTATTTACAATTAGTTGGTATCCTGTCATGATCCTTTCATGGTCATTTCTTTTTCTCTGTCTTCCTTCTTTGCTCCCTGAGACTCCAACTCTCATGGACCTCCCATGTTTTCCTTGCACACATTTCAACCTGGCCATATTTGTCAAGAAATACAGTATTATTGAATATTCTTTTGTGCCGCATGAAAGTGTAACACAGAAGAATATTCATAGTAGTTCTGTTATTATGAGGTGGAGTGGTTGGGAGATTGGTATTAAATGCATAGGGAATTAAAACAAAAGGAAGTGTCAAGAAATCGCTGGCATTTCATTGCTGAAGATGGCATGCCCTTTTAGCTATTACCTCTTTCTAAATTCAATAAAAAAAAAATTGACATAAGATGCTTCCATAAGTTTGGATCCATTTGAAAAGACCCTTTATTCATAGAGCATATGCCTCTTGTGTTATTGGGCCTTGCTTGCTTAAACTACAGTTTTAGCAGCAGACTTAGGAAGGGAGAACAGGCATTTGGCTGTCCAATATGCTCACAGGGGAGTAGAGTGTAAGGGGCTGTCTGTAATTATCAATGTTTTTTAAATTCTGGCCTCAGGACAAATTGGTTTTGACTCCCTCCCCCTCCAATTTATCACATAAAAATTGATACCAAAACACTTGAAAAGAGTGGTAATCATGACTAGCATGGCCGAAATGCAGGAGTAGACTCGCACCATCGCCACCTGTACATAACGTCTACATGTTACAGTAGTGGCCTTCTGGTTAACCTCAGGCACCACAACTTTGTTGTACTTTGTCTTGGTTGTAACACCTTGCAACAACTTGTTACAAGTTTGCAAAACCTCTGTGTCGCAAGCATGCAGACTAGACGATTGACTACTCAGGCCTGCGGCAGGAAGTAGTAGGATACAGTTGACATGTGAATGGGAAACTTTTTCTCTTTCTTTTTCACTTCAACAGGAAACAAACTTCCCAGGATCTGGTAGGAACACAGAGATTATAAACAATGTTGGCTGCAAGTAAGAGTAGTCCTAGCATTGTCAACCAGCTTGGCAGAAAGCTGACCTGCTTGCAATTGACCTAGTCGAGTACTCATAACACCACCCCAATAGTGCTAGTGCTTGTAGATTAAACAGACTGTGTCTATGATGCACAGCTGACAACAGGCGCAGACGTCAATTGTCAAAGTCAATCTGGCAATCATGACCACAAAAGACTTTTCCAACATTGATTTTTGTATGAAAAATTGATTTTTTTAATTTGGCTAAGGCTCTGACCCCTCCCTCCCCTTTTGACTCAGGGGCAGAAATTTAAAAGACATCGATAATTATGGACAGCCCCTAACTGGGGATATCTGGGACAAGGTTAAAGGCGATTGGTCTTGGGGGGGGGGGGGGGGGGGGGGGGGGGGGGGGGGGGGGGGGGGGGGGGGGGGGGGGGGGGGGGGGGGGGGGG
>JAOWAW010108869.1:4824-16007 GCA_028565695.1 Nicola tetela
AAATCACCATTCACCTCTGATCTCTTTCCAAGTACCCTCTCACTGTAAGAGTCTGTGTATGCTCAGCAAGCATGCCTATATATATTTACACAATCGCAATATTAAGTATTATGTAAAGGATACAGGAGTGTTTACCTGTTGTTCATTTCCATTCTCTTAATCTGTAACTAGCTCCCTATTTGATGTCTTTACACATTATGCATTTCTGTCTCCACTCAGGGTGCTCCTGGTGCTCCGGGAAAAAATGGAAAGGACGGCCGGCCTGGTCCACAGGTTGGTCAACAAACATTATCTAGTAAACACAACCTGCTCACTGCAGGTAATCTCTTTTAGTGTCTTCGGCTGATTGAATGGAAGACTTTCGACGTAATTAATAACAGTTCAGTTAATGCATTTTATACGTGATTACCTTTTTGCAATTTATAACTCCCATTTGGTTCTGTCGCAGGGAGCACGGGGCCCAAATGGCGCAGCAGGCAATTCCGGATCACAGGGCCGTCTGGTAAGTTAGGAATACATTGTCAATTGTTTTTATCTCTTTCTCTCCTCCCCTCCAACTCCTTTTTCGTTTCCACCACATTTTTCTAGCTCTGCCATCTACTCCTTTTGCATACATCATGTGACCTGCTTGTGTTATTTTCACAGGGTGCAGCAGGTCAACCAGGAGCCCAAGGAGAACGGGGTCCACAGGGTCCAACGGTAAGATAATGACCTCCTTGGTGAAATTTTCTGTATAAAAACTCTTGATCTGGGATCTTTTAATTTCTTGCTTCTTTGGCTTAGGGCCCACCAGGAAACCCAGGCCCGGCCGGAAATCCTGGCAAAGACGGTTCAAAGGTATGCTGAGGTTTGTGTGTTCTTTTCTCTGCGGAAAATGAGATTGGCTTTACTTTATGGTTATTGCTGCCAGCAGCTCCACAGCTTTGAGAAATGCACCCCTGCCACTTCCATTTGTCAAGTGTTGAAACAGCATTGCAATGCCGCTTCCGATATTGTGCCCTCTCTCACTATTCTTCATTCTTCTTCCTCTTCTTCTTTTCAGAAGTTTGTGTAAACTGTACATTGTTTCATTCTTCATTAGGGTGCCAGGGGTGAACCTGGATTGGATGGCAAACCAGGAAATTCCGGTGCACAAGGGTTCTCAGGACAAACAGGACCGGCTGGACCAGCGGTAAGCTGAAGGCACCAATTTCACATTAACACTCACTCCCATTCTCTTCCTTTGCTTTTCCAACACCTCTTTCTTCCTCTCTCTATCATTCTTCCTCTCTCTATCTTTCTCCTTCTCAGCTATCATTCTCCCTCCCTTGCTGGTTACTGTTCATTGGCAAATGTGTTTCATTTGGACTTCGTCATGTTAGGGTCCTGCTGGAGAGCCAGGAGATCGTGGTGCCCAGGGGCCAGCTGGCCCAAAGGGACCTCAAGGACCAGCTGGACGTCAGGGGCAACAAGGAAGACGAGGACCTCAGGTAGAGCAATCTGCTATATTTCCTAAACAAATGTGCTAGCTTGCTTTTATGAAGGTCTTTGTGTCAACAATGCATCTTTGCACACATACACATATTAAGCTTCTTGTGTATACAATTTAAAGTGAGGCTGAGTTTTCATGGTGTATAAAAACCAAGTCTGAATCCCAAGGCAAAACCAAAGCATGTATGCTTGGGTTTTTTATATGCCATGCAAACAAGATTAAGGTTTATAATATATCCAAATTTATGCTAAGAGAAAGAACAGCTGTGGGAATCAATAAAAAGAAAACTTTTTCTCGTCCTTAATTTGACTTGGGAGGGGACTGTATGGCACTGAATCAGTCTCATGACAGGGTATGTTTAGACTGACTGGAGTAGTGCAGGCAGAATAGCTGGGTTGTCAAGCTGAGTAAACTTTTGCTTGTAAGGGTTGCGCATTCGTCTCCACCGTTCAAATCCTCCCATGATTCTGAAGCACTATTTATTCCTCCTTTCTTTTGCCCAGTTTTCTTTTTCTAAACAGTATTTGTTGCTCTCTAAACAGTATTTATTAACAGTATTTATTGGCCATACAGGCTCTGTATTGGGAATAGAAACGGTTTAGGTACAATTTAAACTGCATGAAGGTAAATCTAAGTATATATATGATGGACTCAGTAGCCAGTCGTTGTCCTATAAGTGGTCGGAATCCAAGTAGGCAGTCGGAATGCGAAATTTCCTGTAAGAAGTCACACTTGATATGGATCTTCTCCCATAAAGCAGTTGGGAGCACTTGCCAAGTTCGTAGACCATGTACGGTGATACAGTAATTTGAATGGATGCCAAACTGCACAATCGAGGGGCGACTTTAACCATCATGGTAGATTTCACTTTCCTTCTGAGTTATTTTTACTTTCATTCTCCGTGCATTCAACCATGTTGTCTGTCATACTTGCTTTAAACATGAGTGCTGAACCGATGAGCACTGAAACGGTAATGAACAATGAAGGAATTCGGTTAGATGTTAAGCGCAGGAGGGCCATCGCAAAATGAAGGATCGCAATGCTGAAGGATTTTGGAGTTCAATTTGCAAGATAACGCTTGTCTGCAAGTTGAAGGCTCAAAATCTGAAGTGGGGCAAATGCAAAATTGCTTCCCACCTTCAGTCGGAACATTTGAAGTCTTTGTCAGAATCGACTGTGCAGAGATATTGTGAAGGCTTCCTGTACAATTTAGATGAAAATTCGTTGTTCCATCGTTCATTGGAGCTAAATGAAATCCATCGCAGGTAAGTTTCTCAAGCTCGAATAATTTTCATCGGCGACATTCTCCTTATGATTCGTGTGTTCTGTTTCCCATTTACGCTCAGCATTTCAGGTGTATCACACGAGAAAGATTAGTGCAACTAATCAAGATTGAGCATGAGCGAGACCATTGTCAAGCTGATGCCGTGTACAGCCCACTGCGGCCAAGTTATTATCCTGTTGTCTGAGAAACTGTCTTTACTCTGTTCAAGTCACACGTTCACTGTACAGTGTGTCAAGAACAAGCCCCCCTGGTTAGTGTTAGGGTTAGGGTTAGTTTTAGGGTTAGTTTTAGGGTTAGGGTTAGGGTTAGTTTTAGGTTTAGGGTTATGGTTAGGATTAGTTTTAGGCTTGGCTTAAGGTTAGGGTTAGGGTTAGTTTTAGGTTTAGGGTTAGTTTTAGTTTTTGTTTCAGGTTTAGTGTTAGAGTTAGAGTTAGTTTTAGTTTTAAGTTTAGGGTTAGGGCCAGGGGTAGGGTTAGTTTTAGGTTTAGGTTTAGGTTTAGGGTTAGGGTTAGGGTTTGCTCAAACGCATGGGAGCTCATTCTACTGAAACACATACCACGGCAGACTTTTTTGGATAGCTCCCATGCTACGGTCTTTGTGCGTACCGCTGTACATTAATCAGACTGCTTATGGGGATTTTCCAACTGGATATTGGGTTTTGACTGCCTATGGCAGGGAGTTTCTGACTGGGTACTGGGTTTCGACTGCCTATAGGGGTCCGACTCCTTATAGGGACCCAACTGCTTACTGAGACCAACATATATTTATTTGTGAGCCTGAGGAATTATCAGTGAGTGAACGCCAAGGCACATAAAAGTCGTAGCACAGCTGAGGTCTTTGCTTGCTAAAACTTCTGAGGGTGAAGAAACTGATGTACTTAAATTGTCCCTCTTTCATCTCAGACCACCCGGTTGAGCACATTTTCGAAGAAGAAAGCACTCTAGAAAGGAAAGGAGCTGTTGGCAAGCGGTGCCTTGTGGCATAGTTGGGTAGGATCATGACTCGTGATCCAACGGTCCTGGGCCGGGTTCAAATCCTCATTCAATGCCTTTACGCTGTTTTTTTCCTTTGTCATTCTTCTTTTTCATTCACAGATAGTGAAAGTCCAGTAGTAATTATACTCTAATAGTTTCTTCTTAAAGAAGGAATTACCAGTGAATAGCACTCAAGTTTGGAAATTAAGGGATAAGTACTCTCTACAGACAATTTAAGCGTGTATATTCTGCTTTTTATATGTGTCTATTATGCTTCTTACATGCATATACTATGTGTGCATTATCCTCTATTTGGTGCAGGAATCAATGGGGATTTCCTGCCTTTGTTTATTCTCAATTAATCTCTTACTGTCTGCAGGGGATGCAAGGTGCAAAGGGACCACTTGGGCCAGCTGGTCCAACCGGTGCCCCAGGAGAACGAGGAAAAGATGGTGAAGATGGACGTAATGGCAAGGATGGCAAACCAGTGAGTGTATATTATGAAGCGTTAAGAGCACTGTGCTCCAGCTAATCCGTTCTTGAATGAACCTCTCTGTGTTGATAAATCGGATCGCAAAGGAAGTTTAATATAAAACAAGAGTGTCAGAGCAGAGCATTTGTAGGTAGGAAAGTCACAAATCCAAGGTAGGCAATGTCAATAATTCATGGTATTAGAACAATGACATAGAGAAGTTGGAGATACTGCCATAACAGTGGTTTCATTCTTATGCAGGGCCCACAAGGCCTGCCTGGACCAGAGGGTGAACAGGGACCACAGGGTGCCCGTGGACCAGCAGGCAAAGATGGAGCACCAGGACCGCAAGGTGAACGTGGAGCAGATGGACAACGTGGTGCCTCAGGCAACCCTGGACAACAGGGCCGCCCTGGTCCACAGGTAAGGGAAATCCCTCCCGGTGGACCATTATACAATCAATGTAGAAATTCAGAGTTGATGCAACTATTTCTGGTAAGATGTAGTGGGCAAAAGCCCATGTAATGCAATCTCTGTTTCTGTTCCTCACTGAGCTCTAACTTTCTTATAATTTTCTTTAAGCAGATTCAAAATGAAGTTTAGGATAGGGTGCATATGCATGAATGGCATATGCTAGACGTGACTGGAGACGTCCTTCCTGACTGACTAGCAAAATAGAGAAAAAAGAACTCACTCAATTTGTCATTGTATACTTCTGTGCCATACCAGTTAGTTGGGCTCATTACCGAGGTTCTTGCAGATGTAACAATTCACTGCAACATACATGCTTGACACAATAGAGCGTAAACAATAAATTGCAACAATGTTTTGACTTAATCAAACAGGCTGAACAGAAAATACCTACAAACTTCATGCATGGTCATCAATGGCATAGCATTGTCTGCAGCTTGCTGTGAAAGGGTAAATAGAAACTGAAAGAAAAACTGCAAGTTGGGGGAAGAGCTAGAAATTCAAAGAGAAGGTAAAGTAGAAAGCTGAAATGAAGAGTGAACAAGCCATCTGTACTAATCTGTATGTGACTGCAGGAGACACACACACTAATACTGCTATACAGGGCAAACAGCATAACACAGATGGGTATCACACTTTTTTTTCCAAAACAGTCACCCTGAGTTGCTCTCTTCTTCTGCTCATGCAGGGTCCTCAAGGGCAGCCTGGTCCTCGTGGTAATGATGGAACTGATGGCGAGAGGGTAATTTATATTTCCTATCCCTAATGGAGCAAAAAAGGTCTCTTTTGTCTCTCTCAACTGCAAGAAGAGGAATTTTATGATAGAATGCAACTAGCCAAACTTAATCTGCATAATTTACATGTGCAGGTCTTATCCATAGCATATTGTAATCTTGTGTTTCTGTGACTAGCAAAATGTGCTCAATATTATTTTTGTGCAAACTCACTTCTATAACACCTGTTCCCTGTTCATTTACAGGGTAATCCTGGCTCTTCTGGGCCAGCAGGCAATCCAGGACCCCAAGGGGTACCAGTAAGTCTATGAAATTACTCTGCTTTCCTTGC
This sequence comes from Nicola tetela, assembly GCA_028565695.1. Taxonomy (NCBI): domain Eukaryota; kingdom Metazoa; phylum Porifera; class Calcarea; order Clathrinida; family Clathrinidae; genus Nicola; species Nicola tetela. Next base: position 10,563 of record JAOWAW010108869.1, read on the forward strand.
CTAATACCAAATGAAGTAACGTAGTATCTAGGAGAGAATGATTTGAATCAACCGCTCTTTGAAGCATTGATATGGCTTTGATCAAATATCAGCTAGAGAGGTAAGACATTTGCAAATTTTATGGTGCTGTTTTAGGGTGAGAAAGGACCATCAGGTACCCCTGGAAAATCAGGATCATCAGGTGCACAAGGCCTACGAGGCTTACGTGGAGGCGTGGGCCCTCAAGGTCCACCTGGTCCACAGGTGAGTAAGATGGCAATCTCCCAGCAAGAGGAGTGCAAACAGTCAAACTGGATGACAGCATGTATTTTACTCTAACTAACTTTCTGGATATCATTCCTAGAGAAATTCTGACCTCACTGTAAAGAAGTAATCGTTATGATCAAGCTGTTCTCTTTCTGTTTGATTTAGGGTTCACCTGGTTCTCAAGGTCCACAAGGTACCCCAGGGCCTTCGGGAAAACAGGTACTTCGCAACAGTCTGTGGAATTTTCAGTTTGGAAATGTGCCTAGACATTATGCTGCTGCTTGGCATATTTTAGCATTTTTTTGAATTTGTATAAACAGTCTTGTTTTGTGCATGTCTTGGTCTTGCTGAAACATGCACATGCGAGACAGTTCAGTGCTATTTAACCTGACAAGAACAAAACTGAGACTACTTGACATGCAAACTAGCTATGTGTGGGTATATAGCAACACTGTTTCTGTACTTTTGTACCAGCCACCTGTAATAAATCACATGCCACACGACCAGCTGCCTGTAATAAGTTACACACTACACTTGAGCTCATCTCTATATTTCCTACTTGTTTTCATGTTGACTATGTGTTATGTCTATGCAGATGTAGCAACAATACTTTCATTATTTTTTCGTTTTCTCTGTATGAACCCAGGGTTCTCCGGGAGATGCTGGTAATCCTGGACTGACAGGTCCCATGGGCCCTACAGTAAGTTTGTGAGCTTTCTTTCTCTGTGTAGAAAAACTTGAACAATCAAATGTATACTATACCATTGCAATTGAAATATACTGTGATTTGGTGTGCTGTGCTCAAGACATCAAGAATTCAAGAAAGAGGTCTCAACTGCAGTTATATATTTTCCCCTAAAAGCTGCTGCATTCACAATTTCTTCTTCCAGGGACCGGCTGGAGAGCCTGGCGAGGATGGAAAGGCAGGAGCTCGTGGTCCAATGGTGAGCTTACTCTCATGGCGCACACACTAATGTCTCTTCAGTTGTGGCCATTAAAGAGCAACAAACCTCTCATGATTGGTTTCAGCTCAAACCTGTGATCTTTTAACTTGCTTGCTTGTGCTATTGTGTTTTAGGGCCCGGCTGGACCTTCAGGACCACCAGGACCGGCTGGAGAGAAAGGACCTATTGTAGGTGGCCACTGATTTTTTTCCTGTTTTTGATGTCTTGCTACACAATTTACCACTAGCCACTTTTCTTAATTTGGTCCATGGGTAATTACAAGCATTACATTTTCATCATTAATTTTGACATGATTTGTCAAGTTTGCTTCTTATTATAGGGGTCTCCTGGCTTTCCTGGTGCAAAAGGACCAGCTGGCCCTCCAGGACCACCGGTTAGTGCACATTCTCTATTCTACCTATAGACTGCCTATGGTGACAGACAGATTTCGTATTAGTTAAGTGTAATTTATAGATTCATAGCTGAGGCTGAATTCATTATTGGCAAATCACAGCCAGAGCTGCACAGTGGCAAGCTAGGGCTGTGATGCAGACTGGGCACGACCAAAGCCTATAGCCAGGATATGAAAGTATTTCTCCCAACCACAGCCTATAGCTAGGGTATCACCTCTGCATGTAGATCTACATCATAGTACTGCAGCTTAACCCCTTCTTCCCTATCACTGTTAACAGAAAAGCAGTTGTTCTAACAATGATGACTGGTTTTGTTTGTTGCGTCAAACTTTAAAAGAAGAGGTGATTCTCAACCATACCCTCTTAATAAGGAGGTTATGAGGAGAAACTCATAACCTCTTAAGAGATCAGCAGTTTGTATGCATAACGTCATGTGAGCTGTGAAAATGTTTGTTCCCTACATTTCTGTCTATACACTGGCAACTCAGTATAACCACAGACCTAGAAATTTGTGTACATATGAGGCAGAAGAACGTTGAAGAGTTGTTGACATGAAACAGGCATATCTTAACTTATAACAGACAAATACTAGAGTCTCCCCATTTAAGCACTTAATTCAGGAAATATTTCACGTGTGGTTTTGGATATGCATATGCTGGTTGCAATGTGCTCAAGTGATTCACCTACAGACAAGGGTCATATCTGTGTACATAGATACATTGTTGCAAACACCAACCAACAGCAATGGCTTTGTGAGCAGTCACTGAAGCCTTTTGGGTGAATTAATTTAAGATTGTGATTCTCTATGTTTATCACCTACAGGGAGATGCTGGCAAGCCTGGTGAACGTGGTGCTCAGGGCAAGAAAGGATCTGCTGTAAGTTCCCACTTTGAGCATTACAGAGCTAGTTAGCTAGTAGCTATCCCACAAGCACACCGTCCTTTACAATGGGTTTATCCCATGTATAGCTTTGCAGGTTTAGTGATTGCATGTTTGTGGTTTGTGTAGGGTCGTGCTGGCACACCCGGACAACAAGGAGCTCCCGGTGAGCCTGGCCTGAAGGTAAAGTGTTTATGAACCTTTTGTACATCTTTAACAAACTAACTGTACAAATCTGAACATCTCCTTCGGTATGCAGGCACGTGTGTGTGCGATAGAGTGTGAGTAAGTGAGTGTGTGTGTGTGTGTGTCTTCAAGAGTATGTGTGCTCCTAATTTTCTTGTGGAAACACACACTTTAACTTACTGGTATGTCCCTACTTTTGATACACTGAGTGCCGGCTGGGATTCATAGCACGCTAAATGTGGCATAGGAGCTGACATTGTGAGCACTAGATGTAACTAAATGTATTTAGTGGTATCTGATGCGTGCATGCCCAAATGTGTGCCTCCCTTGACGTGGTTGATCTCACTGTGCATAAGGATTCTTCTGTTATCTCCATTCACCAGGGTCCTGCTGGAAAAGATGGACGCAACGGAAGACCTGGGCCACAGGGTGAACGAGTAAGCACTTTACTGTTTATCAAGTGTTGCATTTTGAAATCTCCCTCTCCGTAATTATTCATGCTACGCTCCTTCACTTACCCATTGATTACCAGCACGGAGTATTCTCCTATGGTGGGCTATTGTTGTTGTACACTTGGAAAGAGTTCATAATAATTCAAGGTTTTCTGTGATTCCCCTCTCTTTCATTTTGGTTCTCTCCCCCCCCCCTCCTCTCTCTCTGTGTCCTCCAGGGACCTGAAGGACCAACTGGTCCTGCAGGACAAGCTGGACAACCTGGCCAACCGGTAAGCAGTTCAATTATAATCACTTTCAAAACCATTGGACGAGGTTGTATTCACTTCTCTGTCTCTTATCTCACAGCTGCTTACCAGACTATTTGTTCTTCATGTTTGCTTTCAGGGACCATCTGGATCTCAGGGACCCCAAGGGGCGCGCGGCAATCCTGGTGAAAAGGTATGGCATTGCCTTTCTTGTGCGTTTGGAGCAAGCTGCACAACGAGTTAGAATTCACTGATTCTGTGAGCCATATACCATTTGGGGCTATCAGTATACCCTACTGTTCTTGTATCTGAGCTTGTGCTATACAGCTTTCACTGAAGCTCTGTCCTGGTACCCTGCATAATAGCTTGCTATCTTTGTAGACAGGTATTCTGTTTTCTTTCTCTTTCTCTCTCTCTTTCTCTCTCTCTCTCTCCCTGTGTTAATGTACGTGCCTGCTGTTGTAGGGACCAACTGGTGTTCCAGGCCCAGCCGGTACTCCAGGACCAGCTGGACCTGCGGTAAGATTCCTGCACCTTTGTACACTTTGATTTACAATTCACAGTACTGGCATAAAGAACCTTATAAAATCGCAGTTTCATCCATGACAAATGCGCTTACATGCTCATGCAAATATAACCACCACCTTAGTTGCTTTGCTCTGAGATGAAAAAACTTTCAAAGCAAAAGTTAAAGAAAAACACTAATCCTTCTCACTGGGAGTGAGATCATTTTTCTGTTTTTATTCACAGGGCCCCACTGGTGAGCCTGGTTCAGTTGGTGAAAAGGGTGCACAAGGGGCTAAGGTATGTGAAAAGGGTGTACAGGGGGTTAAGGTATGTGAAAAGGGAGCACAGGGGACTAAGGTATGTAGAAAGCCATTTCTGTTTTGGTTTTGCTGCTTTGCGTGATTTAATTGCACATCTGCTCAGAGAGATGGTAATCTTTGTCTCTGCTAAGTGTTGGAAGAGACTTCAAGCTTAATGTTTTGAATGTTATTGAGTGATCAAGCCCAAACAGATTATGCATTATTCTATATAGTGTGTGGTGTGAAGGGTTAATTATTTGCCCAGTTAGCTTTGATGATTGCAACATTTTTAACAGGCTTACTAGAATTTCACTTTATGCTGGAAAGCTCAATGATGTGAACATTGATCATGACTTCCTCTCATGTACAGGGACATCCTGGAGCGAAAGGACCAATTGGTTTCCCTGGGCCACAAGGACAACCTGTAAGATTTGAAACATTTAGTTGCATTCAATCCACATATGTATATATATATAGGCCTGTTTTGCATCAACGTAGTTATGCAGCCACTTGATGTTGTTTAGTTTTGCCCAACAAGTCTTTGGCAAACCTGTAGCGTAAAAAATACAATTGATGATGACTGTGACTAAAACGCAAGATAAGGGAAAGATACGAGCCTATAAGAAATGGAATAGCCAATAATTGGCATGTTCATAGTTGGTTTAATTCACACATCTTGCAGGTTCAGGTTGCCATGGCCATGGGCTTTGGCATTCAGGATAAGCTGCCTCTGAGCCTATAATTATGTGCATGTTCTTCAAGACAGATTAAAATGAAGACCTACCTGCAATTGTTCTCATTTGTTAGGGAGAAGATGGCAAGCAAGGTCCTCCAGGACCACCAGGACCACTGGGGCCACAAGTAAGAAACTGAACTGTTTTAATTTGAGAACAATTGCATTGATATTACTTGCCTCATGCCAAATGATGCCACTATATTTCTTGTTCATTTTGATCTATAGCTGCAATCAATTGGTTTTCACTCTCTGTTGATATCTGCATGAGGGTTTATTGATACCTTATTGCCAAGTTTAGCCAGTTATATTTCGAATTCCTAGAAGTATTTTCCTGTTTTCTCTAACATTTTTGCACATTTGCCCTTTGGCTTTGCTGCAGGGCCCTCGTGGACCAGCAGGCGGTGTTGGTGACCCAGGAAATGATGGTCCGCCTGGACCAGAGGGTAGAGAGGTAGGAATCATTGAGATATGACATCATAATGCTGTCACTATGTCCTGGTGGTTACACACTGGATAGAGCATACATTTTGTGATG
>JAOWAW010108881.1:0-14004 GCA_028565695.1 Nicola tetela
TGACATGGTATTTCTGTCGCGTGACAGATGACGTTTCCATGGTAGTGACGTAGGTGTTTTCCTGCCCTTAAGCTTAGTCAGGTTCATATCGAATACCAGGCATATCGACAGTAGACACCATTTGCATGTTGGTTGCTAAGATGCGCATTTCCATAATATGCATGGGGCGATTATGCATAGCATGCACGCAGAGCATGCACGCCGGGTATCCGGGTAGGGGCAAAGACACTTGTGTACATGTACATATGTCGGTCGTGGTAGTTTCTGTGGTCCGCCATGCAGGCCAGAGAACACATGACAATGTCCGGTCAATCATGCGTACCTGAGCAGAGCAAACAAAAATGTCTGGTGCGTTGCATGCGCATCCCCGCTGTCTCTACTGGATACAGATTTCGCCGGTCATGGACCTGATGTACTATTCCCCAATAAGTAACTCGGGTTAACTAAGCTGCGCATTTTATATTCGCTCGCCCCACAATGCCCTGCATTCATACTAGTACATTTATACGTATATATCAGGATGGAATGCGTTGAGCGTCCGAGGCCTGTGATCACGTGATCATGAAGTCTTGCGCCGCTCGACGTTGTGGTACCAGGCTGCCAGCATCCTCTCCTCACACGTGATATCCCAGGACGTCTGACAGTTCTTCACTGGGCAGTGCTATTCCTCTCATTTACTAGATACATTCGCATAATATCCTCGCTGGTAAGAGAGCTCCTTCACAACATGGACTTTTTTCTGACTACTCTACCTGCGAGTCCTCAAACAGGAATGGTCATCCAGCCTTCTACTATGACGGGCACAGACTATGAGTATGATGACGGCAACAGGCGCTAGAACGTAATGCCTATGACGTAGACCCAGAGGAGGGCCGGGGCTGAAGCGTACGCAAGCTAGAACACTTTCCAGCATTAAAGACTATTTCAGTTGCACGTGCAGTTGGTTCATTACCAAGTGCTTCCTTCACCGCAGGATTCTTTTAGCTTACGATATAGCGATCATTCCAACTGCTTATTGGTGTTACTCAGAAATCATATTCTGGCATGTCACGTGTTACTTTCCCAGGGAATGACCAATCAGATTGCGACCAGCGCAATTTGAATCAGCCGTAGCAGACCGGCCGGCCTCGACTTCTCGATCGACGCCCGCCTATACCTATGCGCCTAGGCAGGCACCGATTTCTCGACCGAAGCCCACCTATGTGGGCATCGATTGCTCTATCGAAGTCTGCATTTGTAGGCGCGGTGTTTCGCCATTCCAATGGCCAGCGATTCGGGAAGGGACAAGGACGACACACTCATTCTAGATATACGCTACATGTTCGGTCTGAGCGTTCTTTCACAATGGAATGACATCCCAGCCGTACTCTACCAAAAGCTTGAGTGAGATTCGCCAGACGCGCCAACATACTATCAACTGTTCAGTTGTTGCAGTGCAAGTCAGAAATGGAATCAATTCACTCGCACGCGGGCTCGATCGCATTCACCGGAGCGCGTCGGGCTCCGGGCTGCGATCTCGCCCTAGCCCTCGTGTTTGATTCCATAGATTTTCAGTTTCCCGTGCTAGAACTGCTTACCTCCAGAACAAGACGGCAGCGTTGAACGGCCAGAATATGCGGTTGTGCCGGAGAAACTCTCGTGCTCAGTCTTGCACCAGGTTGTCCACTCAAGCTGTACCGTGAGGTTGTGCGCTCACGTATATGCTAAGAACCGCTGAACGCCGACAGGCATGTTATGATTCGTCTGCTGATGGCCGTCCTGCTCTAGCGGCTGCGCTCGACAAGGAACGCCGTGCTTGAGCGCAGCCCAAGGGGTTCGACAGAGGTTGCGTGGGGAAGGAACTAACGATGCAGATTAGGTCGACGATAGGTGGCGTCAGATGGAAACCTGTGGCCTTTAGCACGATATTAAACAGATCGTCAGCGTAGTTGGTGAGTGACAGGTGTCACGTGCCGTTAGGACCAGAAGGAAGGTCGTTGGGGTTAGCGACTGCAGCCACGACGAAAAAAAAATTGTTTACCTTGCAGCAGGAGACACGTGATCAGAGCCAACTATCATCGAAGCTAGCACCTCACGTGAAAACACTCGTACACGTATGTCCACCGGTGATGGACAATTACAGGCGTCAGCAATAAGTGAAAATGGACAAATCTTATTTATGATTAAACTAAGGCTTACGGTTGAAGAATAGACTGTAAGTTTTTCATGCTTTTTTGCTTATCTGCAGCGAAACTTCGATGTATACGTACCACAGCTGAAAAATGCACACATGATCTACACTCTGGCGCCATGGGTAGGTGAAGCTCGTTCTTTAGTTGATGACCAGTAAGGGAGTGCGATGCACGTGCGCATGCGTGACGTTGGTGGATATCAGTGAGGTTCTAGAGCCAGTGTCTGATGGCGTTGGGAAACATAGTGCTGCGCCAATATCCAAGATGGTGGCCTGTGCCCACGGTTCTATGGAAGACACGATAGTGATGGCAGCTGGGCAAAGGCATTTATATTGTGGGACAAACAGAGGAATAGTAAGGGAACAGTTCTCTGATGCATAACTACCATTGTAGCTGCTTGAATGGTTTGATAGTCTCACCAATAGTACAGTTCTGAAGTGATAAAATCACTGCGTAAACTGTACTCGCCCTGCTGATAGCATCGTGACCACAATAGGTCCGACCATATGTAGGAAATAGCGATCTATTGGGGAAGGATGGTAGAGGAAGTTCAGACCGCACATAGAGTATTTTGTATGACTAGCAAAAAGAGAAACGTTAGTGTTATCACCCTGTGGCGTTCAACCATATAGTGCGTTCAAGTGTATAATTTCCAGGGTCGAACAAGAGGTGCGAACGCTCTCCGAGCGGAGGTGATTAAATAGGTAGAACAATATTAGTACATAAGCACTGACCGCCGCCATGGAATCTGGGCGCACTCCGCAGTAAGTGCAGGTAAGTCAAGCGACGAAAGCGACAGCAGCGTTGACATTGATTATGTGGAAGACGTTTTGAAGATTCTGTCTCATTCGTAATTTCTTATCAAACGCATGTAGCTCAGTGTTTATAGATCAGGAATTGAGACGACAATAGTAGACACCAGTAGTTGAAGAAGTAACTTTATTTTCGAAATACCTGGTACAGTACCTAACATACATTATAACATTATAATTAGAAGTATAATGTTTTAGAAGGATGACCAGATAGTACATGACTAATGTTAAGGCTTCTTCTTCACAGGAAAATATCTAATTTTAGGCCAAACCTAGAGATAATTAATCATAAACAAAGTCGCAAACGAAGCAAGGAAGAAAAGAAGGCCGTGAAGCACTCTTCACAGAGCGAGGCAGAGTGTTCCATATGCTGATCGCCGTTGGCAAGAAAGTCGATCGTCGTAATTTTTGTTCTGTGCTGCAAAACGGGAACTCCACACAAAACTGTTCCGAAGACCGTAACGGGAGGGTTCGGACGCTAATCGAATTTCTTCACATGGGACAAGAGGGTCTTGCCCTTGCAGTAGTCGCTAGAAGACAAGAGTTTATGCCTCCGTCGCCGAATAATCACCGTCCTCGAATGATCGATTATTGCAATTCGGCGCTGATTGTCTGCGGCGATTATAATCGAGGGCGGCAATTCTTCGAAGAAATATGGTATACTACAGGCCTCTAGATTAGCCTGTTCTAAATCGAGGGAACGTGCTTTACGCATGATGATGATGGTGAACACAATGCACATATCAGACCTTCCTCTGTGCTCGGACACAAAACAGTTAGGCCATTTGGGAAATCCTCAGCGAGAAGTTCGAATTCTGAAAGCTGTAATTTTTCCTTCCAGTGGGCTACAGCCAAATGGCACATTATACCTGAGTTGGCACAACTGCTAGCTGGACTTAGAAATCGGACTCGGAAGCTCGTGGAATGCAGATCACGTTGTGGTTCTATTATGATCAGACTACGGTTTATAAGGACATGTCCTGGCCCTAGTCACGATCACGCAGCAAGCGCTCTTCCCATTGCTTCTTTCTCTTCTGATCGCGATGTCCTTCTGTTAAATTGTTTATAGATTATGACATAATGTGCCTATACGATGGCTGCTCACTGCAGAGCGAATACATGAAATACAAAATCGTCCACAGGTCGAAGACGGGGAACGAGATCGAGTCGATCACCACAACACCAGAAGCACATATGCGGCCCTCTTTCTGGCTATCGCCATGCCACAGCTCGAAACAGCTGCCTGCATACTGTAGCATTTAATGTTGCAGCTTATCCGGAAAGAACAGTCGTACGTAAGTGATTGAGCTCACTGACAAACGGTGTGATCGTGGGCTGCTTGAAAGGTTGGACAAAAATTGACTGCGGATGAAAAGAACTCCCAAGGCAGACTAGGTAGCCGACAGCGTCATCTCTAGATCTGAGGCATTGGCCTCTAGTCAGGGTAGGAATCGTCATGTTTGGCGTACGAGCCACGTTCTTGAAGATCGCAAGAGCGGTTGGGGAGTGACAGGCGTAGCCGTTGAGACGCAGCTTGTTGAGATTTCGTCTAAAACCACGACAAAGAGTGATCATGACAGACCAGCCATATCACGAAGCACCAGGAGACACGCAATCAGAGTCTTTAAATCTAGCGCCGCCGGCATCTCGGAGAACGTTCTTGTCCGCTGTAAACTGGCGAAAGGTTACATGCGTAGGCAATGAGAGTAAAAACGAGGTACACTTAAAAGTAAAAATGATAAGTTGGGATTGAAATTACGATTAGACGAGCGTCGTCCATCTGTCCAGTGTGCTCTGTGATGAAGAACCCTGCCGGCTAGTTAACTTAATTTATTGTGATGTCTACGTGTAGGCAATCCATACATTCCATTGCATGTGCTTCGTCCAAAAGTTTCTGGTGACACCGCGGTTGAAGAAAGCAAGTTCTCCGCACTTGCAATTAATTGTTTTCAACAAAATGCCGAACGCGTGCACTATATCGACAAAAACGAGCATGCGTCAGGCTATTCAAACTGCCGAAATAGCCACGGACACGATCATTCGTTTTCACGGCTAGCGCTACAGAGGAAGGTGCACTTACACTGTGGTGGAAGACTGAAGTTTTTGACTGAAGTTTTCTCGGAGAGATCGAAAACATTGGTGCTTTTCACCTGTGGATTTGGCGAGAAAGTCCGTTTTTCTCCGTCGTCTTTCCTTTCGGAATTCTGGATAGATGGAACTGCATCCTGCACTTTGCTTTCGCTAGGATATCTCCAGCCATCACCCAACCGTGCACACCTGATAAAGGACAACGAATTTCTGAAATAGTCCTAGCCTAAGTAAAAAAATTCTGCCTCCTCCAAAATTATTGATACAGTCCCTGTTTAAAGGGGCATTCACCCTTACACTTGCCATTCTTACAGTAATAATTATAACGCATGTATCCTTAGCGCCAGGCGATGGCGTGAGCAAGAGCTCCATGGTTTTCTTGCGCTGAAGCATTGCAAATGTGCAGTTATTATCGAGCCACCCATCAAATGGCCTGCGTTAGCCATCTTTGAATCTAGCAAATGACATGGCTGTCTTGCGTGTCCAATGAATCTGCACTATGCCAGCAAGATTTTTGAGCCATTAATTTAGGTTAGACTAAAACAGCTGATGGCAGTGATCTACGCAATGAGCTTGTGAAATTAAGTTACTTGCCTTCTGGGCAGTGCTCTTGGCTGCAGCAGAAACCCACGATTTTACGATGTGAGGGATGCGTCGCTGTGTATCGTCCGGCTGCATGCCAGGACATTTCACATACTCATTTTTCAATACTAAAAATCCTCGCGCCTCGGGAGCTCTAATGCAGGCCAGCATGGTCCACAGCTCTTCCAAATTTCAACACTCTAGGCACATACATGGACTACAAAGGGTGTTACAATTTTTGAAATTTGCGCTTGGATTTAAAGCTGTGTGCTATCTCAATGATCGGAATGGTAAACTCGGATTTATTACAATATTAGACCATTTCTCCACTTTGAGACAACATTTCAAAGAACTGGAGTACATTTCTTGAAAGGGTTATGCAAGATACCCACGTGCCAAGTTTCAACTTCATAAGACCAAAGACAAAGCTGTAAGAGTTCTAGAAAATTTGAAATTTTGTTTATTTTTTTACAACTCAAGTTACGCCACCCATACAAACCTCCTACCAGTATCTTCTAAGAGGTTGTGGATGTCCAATCATAACCCCTTACGTATACCCACGGACAATCAGCAAATCATAACCCCTTACCTACGCACTTCAAGGTTGGGACAAGGTTGTGCGCGGCTCGAGTTTTCATTTGCCGGTCGCGACCTCGGTCTCGGCTATGAATCCATACGTCACCATTTTCTTCCGTTCAGGAAAGTTTTCTAAGGTGAATACTTTTGGGAGGAAGAAACTAGTAGTGCAGCAAAGGTTACCATTTTAAGAAGAAGCAATACGTGCTAATTTTATGAATACAGTGTAATGCGTGGAGGGTTTAGCATCGTCCTATCATTTGCTATGTATTGAAATGATCCTTCACACCGGCCTAAACCTAACTGAGAGGGTATGTTTGTGTGCTCAAAACTTGTGATCAGCGTCCACTCTCAATGCAGCGCTGTAAATTCTCTTCTTACATTATAGTGTTATTTCTTGGCTGGCGTGTGGCTTGGACAAGATAAAATGGAATAACATACACGTGTGATACTGCATGTAAAGTGGCTTACTGAAAGTGAGCAGACGCATATTGCAATCACTTTCGTGGCAAGAAAGAAGATAAAGCATTCGATTGCTTCAACAGAAATGTTCTTCAAGTTGAAATGATATGTCGCCTGTTATTGTCTTCTTACTTCTTCCTCCAGCGATGCACGCAGAAGACCTACGTTCGGAGCTTCTGGAAGCCACTTGATAGAATCCTCACCAAACTCGTCAACTAACTCACGCTCAACACGGCGACATTGCTCTAATGCGTCCAGCCATCGTTTCCTATCTTTTAGAAACTCAACATATTCAACGCCATGCACTGCGTAGTGCAAATGCCACGTGTTGTCATGTGCACGCTGAATGCAGAACTTAAGGAACCATTCAGCCGTATCGTAGTTCTCTTCCACACTGTAGCATTTCCAAAGGTAACCAGCAACTTGTAAAAGCAGCAACTCCATGATTCCCCTATATTTATGTTCTAACGATTTCGGAATGTAATGAATGACGTTTATAAACTCCTTCCAGAACTTCAATGAGGCTTCACGGGCTCTTCTGAAAATACCTTTCTCAAAGCTCTCCCTGGCTTCTGCAAAGTATTTTCTTAAATTGGTCATGAGCGAGTCTTGCTCTATACAACCAAGCACTGCTGCAATGGTTTGTGGGGTCTTTCGAAAGAAAGGTACTCTAAAGTCGCTTTCAAAAGTTTCGAGTGACTGAAGCACTTCAGCCTTCGTCACTTTCCCCATAAAACCAGCAACTAGTACAATGTTTTCTATAGCCTTTTCCTCAACAATTCTATAATAGGACACTGGTCCAAAGCTAGAGAGTTGAGCTTTCAACGATGACAACCCTGTCAAGACCATCAAAAATTTTGTTAGTGCTGAGCTGAATTGCTTTTCGTAATATAGAAGTGAAAGTCCTTCGAAGAAGAGAACGGTAACGTTAGTGTGGGTCTTCTCTTCATTGCAATTGGTAAACGGGAATTCATTGATCTTGCTACAAACCATTTGTCCGCTGACCAGATCATGAAACCTTTGTGAGACATGGTTTTTTCCACAAGGATTAGGCGATGGCAAGATCCAACCTGAAAATATTTCATCCTGAAGACTGTCAAAAATGGCTGACAACTCATTGGCCAGTGAGAAGAGGCCGTAACGGCTGCCTAGGAAACAAGATGCCTGAAATATAGTAGTGAAAATAAACCAGGGAGAGCGGAGGCAATCATCGGTGTCAAGGTGGTCCCTAAATATGGGGATTTTTCGTTCAAGCACTTCAATTAAACTTGCCATTGCCTTCAATAACCGACCAGGCTTTTTCAGCAGGCACTGCAAGTTACTCAATGTCAGGGTGACTGTTCCCAAGGCACGTATTAAGTTCATTTCCTTCATCCTTTCGTAACCAGTACACGTGGAATGGTGTTGTATTTCCTGGAGAATAATGTTTTGCCTTTCTTCAAATATTGAAATTAACAACAAACCACATTCTTGTGTTGTTTTGTCAATTGTGCTGTTCTCCAGATAGTTGTCAATTATTTGAAACTGAATTAGTTTCCCCAAAAGTAGAGCATCATCTTGAAAAGAAAGCAGCATTGCGCATGCAGCACTGCGATTTTTTTGAAGGTCCACAAGCTTGTTTCTGATGCCATCCTTATTTGGCTCAGTCAGTAACCTTGGGCAAGTTTGTGACACCTCTTTCAGGTACTTTTTCCTTGCTAACGGTCCTTCCAAGGTCTGCACTACATCAGCAAAGGCAACATGGGCCATGCATATGACGGTCAAGTCTGTATTGAAATACTTTCCCATCATACATACCAGTTTTTTCAACCATGCCATGGCTTCCTCCCAACCACGCTCATGCAGCAGCAGGAATCCTTTAAAATCAGTTACACAACTCAGGTTTCGGTGGTTGTGGGAAATGTCAAAAAGCTTTGTCAAAGGCGTAAATGGGTTCAATATGTCCAACATTCCAAGGAGGTGAGAACTGATGGTAACCTGGTGGAAAATCAGGGCAAATAGATCTGAGAGTTGGGAATGACTCAGTCCCCTCTCCAAAATCTCTCGGCAACTGTTGCTTTCTGTGATGTTGATGAGAATCATGTAAACATTGTAGTGGATCTCCTTCCTAACATTGCCATTGTGGGTGCTCACCATTTCATGACCAGCAAGTAGCTCAACTGTTTTATAAATTACCTGAAGAAGCAGCTCAACTCGAAGTCGCTGAAACAGAAATTTAGAGATCACCCCAACAACATTATTTTCCACTAAGTGCCCTACAACCAAAGAGATAAGGTTGCCAAGGAAATTTCTTTCCTCTAGGAGATATTGTAAACTGGAAAGAGTTAAGCGGTGAATGTGAATACTACTTGCCTCACTGTCCCAACTGACCAAACCCAGTTCTTCAAGGTCACTTCGGCATAAGTCTAAACTCCTTTGTCCGCTATCAGAGAAGAGATAGTCTAATACTCCAAGTAGCTCTGAATAGAGTGTGTGCACACTGGGAATATTTACGATATGCCAAAATCCAAGAGAGAAGTTAAATTGCTTATTCTCTTTGATGATATCCCAAGGAATGTTCTCACTGTTGGTGCCACATATTTTCACCAAAAGAAAAAGAGCAAAGGGATGGTTCTCCAAATACCTTTCAGAGGACTGTATCAGCCCTTTTATGCCTCTTACATGAAGGCGATCTCCAAACTGCTCTTCAATTTCTCGCCAGTTTCTCAATAATGAACCACTCTCAATGTCAAGCACTCCGCCAACAGGATTTCTACAAATAACAACCGCTAACATGGATGAGTAGATGCTTACACAGAGTGGTAGATTCCCCAACACACCAGAGGCAGCTGATCTAGCAAAAGAAAAGGAAGCATTGTTGAGCTTGACATTACCCAACTTTTTCTTAATCAGTTCCCAGCTCTCAGCTGGTGTAAATGGCTGAAGTGAAACAACTGTTGCCATCGGCAACAATCGTTTGATGGACTCTTTAACCACGGTACTCCTTGTAGTGATCATCAGATCTTGTCCTGTTCTTAGGGCAATCTTCAAACTTAATTTAACGGTTGCTGAGCACACATCATCCAAAACCATCAAACAGCCATCTTGCTCCTGAACATTTGACTTCCTCAAGGTGGAAGAGAAGCAATGACTATTAACGTGGAGGTCTTGCTGAATCTCACGCTTGCCTGAGCAGCAGAGCCATACCTGTCTTGGATGCGTGTTTCTTAATATGCGAGCTAAATGTGCTGCCATGTAGCTTTTGCCAATCCCAGCTGGGCCAAAAATCGCAATGACCTTTACATAGCTAGAACTTTGGCTGGACATGGTTGTTGTCATTAAAGAAACTTCATCTGCTCTACCAACAAAAGGCTGAGAATCAGGACGAAGAATGTGATGTTTTCGTTCAATACCACAAGCTAAAATTCCCCTCCTTTCAACGGTCTTTAAAACCACCACAACACTACCTCTGCCATGAATACCTTGAATAAGTGATAGTCTTTTGAGGGCTGAAGCCGGTTCTTCTGTAGGAAGGCCAAACTCCGAAAGAACATGGGCTATATTGTGAAGTGCTTCTTGAATGTCTGAAGCATTCAGCTGACCACTGTGAGCTAGTTTGTTCCTTGCTATGGAAATCTTCGTTAAACTAGCGAAAAGACAGCGCTTGTCCACTTTCTTCTCAGATCCTTTCCAGTTCGTTACAAGCAGACTCTCCTTCTTGGGCTTGTTGATTTCTGCCTTGATCTGTTTTATCAAGGAGGAAATGTCCTTAGGAGTACCACCGTCAAAGTCCTGTGCCTCTTTAAATGAGATCTGATTGGTCGTAAAGAGATCGTAAAACTGTTCCTGGAAAACTACAAGCGCTCTAAATAGCAATGCGCGCATTACAGATAGTGCAGAAACAGCACATTGATCTTCACCATCGGCATTGAAACTGAACGATCTCAACTTCTCTGCAATTTCCAACAGTGCTATGACTTTGTAGACAAAGCCTCGTCCGCATTTCAGTGTTGTTAGTATCAACGCCAAAATGGCTATACTTGAATGAACTTCTTCCGCTGACAGCAACTCACCGTGAAAGACCCAGTTCCGAGCTGCCTCTATCCCTTGTACGTGCAAGGAAAATCTTTCTTTTTCTTGTGCATCGGAGAGAAGTCCTTCGGAAAACGTTGCAACGTCATGAATAAAGCACTGGACGATCTTGCAAACAGCGTAGATATCTGTCAGTGGCTGGTTAGTCTCCAAGCATCTCTTCACGTGCTCTCGAGTAGAAGCTGCGAAACGACAAGAAATCTTCTCTTTCCAGTCATCAGGATGGTTCGCTTTCACCGCCTCGAAAGCAAGGTTTGACAACGCTTGGCAAGCCAGTGTGTGGCTTTCGTCCAGAATGGCAAATGCCATTTCGTGCCAAGAAAACTCCATTTTGCATTAATCAGATGGATACTTTTCACCGATCAGTCCAAGTGAAATAAGGATGCAAATTATTTCACTGACTTCCTGTTCGATCCGCTTCAATCGTCCGTTTTAGAAGAATTAACTCGCCTGTCCAGACAACTTCAATACTCCCGTCAGTGTGATACAAACCAACCGATCTGCAGAGTTAAAGTGGTGGTTGAGGCTGGTGTATAAATAGCTATTTGGGCGGTACCATGGACGGTTCTTTCCTTTTCCAGCCACGTAATGATAAAAATTTTGTGACTCGTATCCAGCAAACGACATCAAGTATTTTCGGCTCTCCTGATGATTCACTATAATATATATACATATATATGTACTGTGTTATTATACATCGCCACGCGCTATAATTATTATTCCCTAAGACCGATTACTCCCAGGCCCCAGGCCCCAAGATACTTGAAGATATGCTCTATCAGTTGTGACGATATGCTGGTGAAACAGGCCGGCCGGAGTATTTCGGTTATAAGGTTTTTCCGGGGTCAGTGCGGGGCCAAAGTGCATGCTTGTGCTGACGATGAGAAAAAATACCCCACCAGGCTTAAACCACGTGAAACCATAGTGAGACAAATAGATACCATTGCTCAGTATCGTCATCACATGCAATTTCTGTCAGTATCGTCAACTAGGACAGAAATGTAACTTCCCTACAACTTAACGGTTACCAGTGCCAGACGTGACGACTTAGAAAATAAAGATATTGAGTGCACCACCTTCGAACTCACCTCTAGTAAACACAAACAACTTCTCTTCTTCACATATCGTCCCCCCGATTATTCACCCGACCTGTTTTGCCAACGCCTAGCTCCTCTGTTAACTACTGCGGAAATGGAAACAGCCCTTATCACTTTACGTGGAGACTACAATGCTAAGCATTCGTCATGGTAGACCACCCCTCCCTACAACACAGCCGGCCAAAAAATTTTTGATCTGTTTTTAGATTTTGGTCTCACGCAATTCAACCAATGGAAGTACCCGCAGTGTAATTGACTTCTACGCAACAACACGTCCAGACCTACTGCTGGCGGTAGAAGTGAGTGATCAAGTATCCGACCATTGTCTCGTAACTGCTCGTCTCGTTTTCCACGATACGTCGTCCTACCTACCCCGTGCTGTCCAGATGGAAGTACCCGACTTCAAGAACACTGACTGGGATCATCTACGAGCGAAACTGATGAAAGCTCCATTCCTAGCAGCAATTCTAGGGACCAGTGATATCAAC
The DNA here is from genome assembly GCA_028565695.1 of Nicola tetela. Taxonomy (NCBI): domain Eukaryota; kingdom Metazoa; phylum Porifera; class Calcarea; order Clathrinida; family Clathrinidae; genus Nicola; species Nicola tetela. The sequence goes on from JAOWAW010108881.1 coordinate 12,348, forward strand.
ATAGCGCTCACAGTTTGGCACAACATTTTCATCGAGGCACTGTACCGATGTATACCACTAAGAACAGCAACAGTTCGTCCTAAAAACAAGGCCAATATATGGATGACAGCCGATTTGTTCCGACTAACTAAACAAAAACAGCGATTATTCCGCATTGCTAAATTCAGTCAATCGTTGGAGGCCTGGTAGACTTACCGCCGTTTTCTCAATCGATGCACTTCAGCCTTTCGTTCGGCAAAGTCAGCTTACTTGGCACGTAAACGAGCGCTAGCAGAGCTTTGCAGCGAAATAGATGGCAGTTCTCGTTGGTGGTCACTCGCGAAGCGTCTCTCAAAAATCACAACACCTCATGTACTAATACCCGACCTGGAATCTCCTGATGGCACACAGGCATCCTCTGCACAAGAGAAAGCTGAACTTCTGGCCCGATACTTTGCGGAGAAATGCACCGCTGACTCCCCACCAGACCTGCCAGGAGCACCCTTTCCCTTGCCAGATGTTCATCCAGAGTTTGACTTTCCACCGATCTCTGAGCCAACTGTGCTACGAAAACTCCTTCGTCTCTCTGTGTCGAAAGCAACTGCTGACAAAATTGCTATTATCACCCCTTCCATCACCTACCTTTTCAACCTTTCCGTTTCAACCAGCACCTTCCCCTCTGCATGGAAGAAGGCTATTGTCATTTCCCTAGCTCTTCAAGAGCCGTGGAAAAGCCAGTGACCCTTCTAATTATCGACCTATTTCCCTTCTCCCAGCTATTGGGAAAGTTCTGGATGATATTCAAGCTTCCAGACTTTTATCGTACATTACTAATCAGAAACTTGTCTCCATCTATCAGTTTGGCTATTTGCCCACATGTTCAACAACCATTCAACTAGTGTATTTAATTCAACACTGGTTGCAAGCCCTGGACAACGGTAAGAACGTCACGGTAGTGTACTTAGACTTCATGAAAGCGTTTGACCGCGTGTAGCACCTGGGTTTCCTTCGGAAACTTGTATACCTAGGGCTTTTTTCGTGGAATTTGTGCTGGATTAAAGGCTATTTATCTGACCTGTCACTCTCCGTCAGATTGGATCGGACAGTATTTCAACCTTATACTATCACCTGCGGAGTCCTGCAGGGCTCCCACCTAGGCCCCATACTATTTGTCATGTTCACCAATGACTTACTGGCCAGTCCCGATATCCCGATTGAATTTTATGCAGACGATACCCTGCAGCACCAACAGCATCCAAAGCACACAGGACAAACATCGTACCTCGCCCTGCAACAAACTATCCGTCTTACGAAAGACTGGGAGATTTCGTGGCGTGGTCACTTTGGCCACGCGAAAACAGAAATTTTATTCACTGACCAGAATGCATTTTTGGACGCTGTAGTACCTTCCATGGAGCGGCAACCGATTTCCATTGTCCGCAGTCACCGCCATCTCGGACTTATCATCACTGACACTCTCAAGTGGTCTCAACACGCCAAACAGATCACCCAGACAGCATCCAAACGAGCAGGACTCCTCAAGTTCATAAGTCATGATCTCCTATCGCAAGTTGCTGCCAAGCTGTATACATTCTACGCGCGGCCCTGCATGGAGTACGCTTGCCCTGTTTGGCACGGTTCTCTCCGCGCTGAAGACGCTCTCTCCTTGGAAAGAGTA
>JAOWAW010108903.1:0-14004 GCA_028565695.1 Nicola tetela
GAGCTTATCAAAGACACAACTGTGCGTGATTTACAACGGGCTAGTCCTGACTCAACAGGCGTATGGTTAAAGAAAGAGTGGCTGAAGGCCTTAGTAACAGCTCCGTAGTAAAAGAGTCATTATGAAAACAACACGTCGATCCATTCCTGAGTACCCAGCTTCGATTCATTTACTTAATTGGGAAACATCTTGAGCACGTTGACTACCATCGTCACATGGGTTATAATAATATCACGTGGCCTCCGCTGAAACCATCACATAGACAAGACCATTTAAAAACTAGAAGCTTAGCAGGTATTCTGCGTCGCCTGAAAAACACATTTTCAGTGATTTAGAGAAGTTCTCTAGACACTTGGCGGACAGTTCTTTGTTCATCTGATGCAATGAGCAGAATCTGATTCTAAACTCAAGATGGTTTTCTCGTTTAAATTTTTGCTCTCAGTTTGCCTCATTGACAAGAAAATGTTATTTTTCGACCTAGACAGGACAATGAATCATGTTTGCGAATGCAACAATAAGATACTAGTATGATGTTGCAGATGTGCGCATGCGTCGCTACACCGATCTTTAATTGCATATGTTGGGCTGACTTGCTGGACGAAGATCATCGGTTTGAAAGTGGGAATGGAGGTCCAGTGGCAAAGGAGGCAGAGTAGTACTTATACAGCTGATGTGATAGAAACAGTTGCTATAAATCAGAGTTGAAACATTGTGCTAGTATAGAGCTGCCTGGTAAAATAGCTAAAGTTAACTATTTGCCGAACGGATTGTGTCCATATTTTGGCTCTCGAGTCCTGGCTCTCTCCCTCTGTCAGCTCTCTCCCTCTCATTCATTTTCTCTTTCAAGTCCTCTTGTGGAGATCATTGCCTCAGTTCATATTTGGCGGAGTCTTCTCTTCCAGTATATCAGCGTTCAACCCCTGCTCACTCGAAAGTTGTCACTCCTAGCAGTACCAGTAAGCCTCTGCTACCAAGAGTCTAAGACACTGGCGACAGCTGAAGCCAATACAATAAACTTTGAATGCATGTGTGGAGACAGTAGACATACGTCACGGGCCAGTGACAGCTCGAGCGCCCCAACGCTTAGGCTTACCAGTAGGGCAAGTCGTCGGGGCCGCGGCGTCAAAAGGGTTGAGTGGAATACGTATTGTCCTCAAGTCTTTGCACGCCGATCGAGCCTTCTGACACCGAGCATCCGGATCCTAACGTGCTCTAGCGCTCGGACTTCACAGCAGATCATATCGTCGATCTAAGTAGGCTGGCAACGTTGTACCAAGTCAAGCTTGGAAAGCACCACAGCCACAACCAATGCAAAAGGCGAGCCTTTTGTAGCATCAAATGAAGTAATAACTTTGACTTCCTCCAACCTCCCAACCCCCATACTCTCTCATTCTCTGTCTGTCAGTTTCGTTTTCTCTATCTCTCAGCACCTCTCTCTCTCTGTCTCTCTCAATCTCTCTCTCTCTCTCTCTCTCTCTCTCTCTCTCTCTCTCTCTCTCTCTCTCTCTCCCTCTCTCTATCCATTCCTCCCATGCAGGGATTCCTTCCAAGAATCTCCCTCAAATTTACCACTAGCTTAACCCGACTCACACACACACACACACAGAGAAAAACTCTCTCTCTCTCAGCTCTCTCTCTCTTTTTCCCTTTCTCTAACTCTCGTTAAAACATAGTTTGTCACCGTGCTCTGGCTCTCAGCGGTATCTTTTCCATATCTCGGTAAATTTGTCACATTGTGTCTCTTTTCATCCTCAAGTTGCTTGCTTTTATTCTTTCTCATTGTACCGTTATTTTAACAGTGATCGTCTCTGGCAGAGTTTCTCTCTGTTTCTTTTTCCTGTCGGTCTGATACTCTAACTTCCCGTCGTCCGTTTCTTTCGTACTTCTAGCTTCTCCCCTTGTCTTCTTTCTCTCTCTGTCTAATTCACACACCCGCAGATGCACACACACATGCGCGCGGACACATGTATACGCAGGGCCTTGAATAACCTTCAGTCCAGTCCGCCTATCCCATCCGATTTGCTGTTGTTGTCCATTTATTTATCAGCGGTGTCAGTCTGTCTGCAGTCATTTTCTCTTCCTGTATCTATGTCTATATCTCTGTCACTCCCCTTCCCACTTCTAAATCTGTCCGCCATATGTCTCTCTCCCTCCAACTTCTAATCTTTCTCCCTCTTGTGTCTGAAAAACATCAATTCCTAGTATCGAAAATGTCAAGCCACAACATTTTTTTTTTATCGTTTCTGAGTTCTCCATATTTTGTAAAGGATTGCATAATATGTACTCACTCGGTATCCCCTGGTATCCCCTGGGTCTTCAGTTCATAGTGAATTCTTAGTGTTAACTTGAATGTTCGTAACTGTCCCTCTTTTACTGATTCATATTTCTAACTCACATTGCCCAATGGTAAATTCCTGGAAGGCATGAAAATGATGAGCTTTCATACTGAGTACCTTGTTTAATAAAGTTTAGACGGATCCCACTTAGGCAAATAGTGTCTTAAAGAATTCCAGAACATGTTCTCTCAGGATTCTAGCAAAAGCTCATCCGTATAGCAACTAATAGTAATTCTCTCTCCCTCTCTCTCTCTCTCTCTCTCTCTCTCTCTCTCTCCCCCTCCCCCACACACGTGCACACTCTGTGTGTGTCTCTCTAGGCTTTTTTCTGTGTGTATCTCCCTCTCTATGTATATATTTCTCTGTCTCTTTCTCCCCTCCCTCTTGGCACTCTTCCTTTCTCTCCTCCCATGGCATTCTCTTTCTCTCAACATTGTCTCTCCACTCTGTCTCTTTCTTTTGTGGACACTCTCTCTATCTATCTCTCAATGCCCTCTTTCTTTATCCCATGCACTCTCTCTCTCCTCTCTCTCTCTCTCTCTCTCTCTCTCTCTCTCTTTCTCTCTGTTTATATCTCCTTCCCACCTAATCTCTTGCTTTCAATCTTTCTTTTTGTTCTCTGTCTCTCTCACACTCTCTGTCTCTCGCTCTCTACTGTATTCTGAAGAAAAAAGCCTGTCCGTCGCATTAATTGGTGTGCAACTTGTTGTCTGTGTCTCAGTCATTGCTAGGAAATTTGACACACTTTACCTAATTGTCACTTATCTTATTACACCATTTTCCTGTGTGTTTGTGGTGCAACTAGGGCCCCAGATTTATTTCAAGTGGATTGGTTTTTCTATCTCTCAACGCCCTCCCTGTGAGTCCCTCTTTCCTTGGTCTTTCTCTTACCCACTTTCTCTCTCCTTCTCTTGCTCTTTTTCAACTCTCTTTTAAGCTCTCTCATCTCTTTCTCTCTGCTTTTCTCTCCCTTCCACCTAATCTCTTTCCCATAATCTTTCTTTTTCTTTTTGCTCTGTCTCTCTCTTTCACACTCTCTCTGTCTCTCGCTCTCTACCTCTCTAGCTCTCCTTCTCTCTCTCTCTCTCTCTGTCAGACTCATTAAACCATCTGAAGAAATGTGCGTTCGTTGCGCTAAACGGTGTGAAAATTGTTGTCTGTGTCTCAGTTGTTGCTTGGGAATTTGCCACACTTTACCGAATTATCATATATTTTGTCACACCATTTTCTTATGTGTTTGGTATGCCATGGCTTCAGATTTCATTAAAGTGGATTCTCTGTCAGATGCTCTCTTTATCTCTGTCATTCTCTCCCCGAGCCTGTCTGTCTATCTGTCTGTCTGTCTGTCTGTCTCTCTCTCCCTCCCTCTCTGGAATTTCTCAAATTCTATCTGTCTGTCTCTGGGCTCTCTCAAATTCTCTCCCTGTACTCTCTGCACTCTCTCATACTCTGTTTCTTGGCCTTCTCTCTCCCTGCATTGCTGACTCTCAGTCTTTCTCACTCTCTTTCTCTTTCTCTCTAAAGTAAGTCTCTTTCTCTAGCATTTTCCATGATTGTTTCAGCAAGTCTTAGATCTTGACCATGGCAGTTATTACCAATCTAAAAGATCAAAAATGGACCTAGTCTGGCTGATCAGTGGTCTTGCATTTGTGTTGTTATTAGAAGACTTTCCATCTTTTTTCTGTTGAAACAGTTGTGCACTGCGCAAGACGAACCAGTGAACGAATATCATGGCTTCCAGAAGAAGAGAAAGAATGATTGTGCTGAATTTGCAGTGTTGGCATTGAGTTCATCTAGAAGACAGAGTAAAAAGCAAAGACTGATATCGATAGTAGAAGAGTTTGAAGATAACAACATGGACAAGGCAACAGGAAAAGGCAGATGGATTACAACAGGGATTGCAAGGAAGTAGAACAACGCTTGCTGAGAATTTGTTATAAGTACCACCGTGTAATCAAGTAGGCACATATTAACTAAGGCAGCCAAGTATTCATGATATATGAAAACTTCATTTCTTGTCAAGTAAATTGGACAGTGTTCAAAGTTTGTACCGGTATTCGGCTTTGATTTTGTTTAGGTGAAATGTGTTTCTCTTGTGTGTCTTTATGGGAAGTTCTCATGACTTTGTTGGTGATATCTGGAATAGTATTTGAGATGTTAGGTGATTTGATAAATGTATCAGGTGAAATGGGTACTCGACAGGGGGAATTCTGAGAAGGTTTCTGGACCATTTGGCAAGGAAGAATGAAGAAACTGCCAGACACGCTCTAATTTCAGGTCTTCTTTTGTCTATTCAGAGCGCATATCCATGCAGTGGGCATATATAATAGTGTGTTTTAGCACTGCACGTATGATGGCATACATGCAGAAAAGGATGAGTTTCTCATTTAGCTGGGATGCCTTTGATACTTAAGTACTTAAAAATAATACATGGTAAGAGGTAGTTTTTTTTTTATGTTTTTGCTCAGCTCTAGTGCCATGTCTTGTTATTTGAGACATAGATTCAGACTGAGGTTCTGACCGGCAAATCACAACCCAAGCCACACAGCGTCAAGGGTTGTGGTGCAGGCAGTCGCAACCAAATGTGGAGTCTATGAATCTATTTCTCACAACTTTGAAGCAACTTTACTTGGGTAAGGGGTTGTGATTTACATGAAGTGCGCAGGTAAGGGGTTGTGGTTTGCAGAAAGTACGTGGATAAGGGGATATGATTGGAAAATCATAACCTGTCAGGAGATAGGTGGTTTGTATGTGTGACGTCACGTGAGTTGTGGGTTGTCTTCACGAGGGTTTTCTCAGCTGTAAGTGTATTTGAGAATTTAGGGCTTTTTAAAGAAAAAGGAAAAGTACATGTACATTGCAGGAAATAGTGAACTGGAGTGACAATGTGAAGTGGGAATTTCATTGCTGCATATCATGTTTAGGCATGCAGTGGACATTGAGTAAAATCATGAGCCATTTAATATTAATTTTCATAGTACTCTAGTGTATTGTGGTCAATTGCAGTACACATATAACACATGGGTCCTTGAGGATGATTTTGGAGAACCAATATCTATTGCAGAACAACAGAACAATCAATTATGACATGGTAAGCTGTTGTTTATTGTACTTGCCACCTTGCTATGAATCCACATTCTCATTATACATGTACCTGCGCTTTGAATTATTTTTGTGACCCCATGATGTCTGCAATTTTCACCAAAGCAGGATGATTTTCATGATCAGATGTTTTCAACCATGTGCTATCTTAAAATGGAATGAAATATCTTTCAAGAATGGATCTAATACGGTTAGTGAGTGATGAGATGTACTCGGTGTATACTTGAATGTTGTAAGAATTACCAGCTCAAACAGTTGTGCTTTTTCGTGTGTGTCTATGTATAATGGTGAAAGAACTGCATGGAAAATGTGAAGTTTGCAAAGAGTGCCTATACATGTAGGAGCAACAGAAGATATTAACTAAGGCTTATTGTGACTGACAAGTGGAAGGTATATACGGGAAGGGTTTTACTTTTTTTCATGTCTGTTCATGAGTAGAGAGTTAAGGTTTTGCAATTCTTATTCAGAAGTTTACTGATAGGTGTGGGTAGCTTTCTAAACCTTCAACATGGTGGGGATGGACCATTGCATTGATTTTTAGATCCAACCTCAGAGGTGCAGGTGGTTAGCGTGCACGATTACTATTCTGGAAGTGGCAATTTTGTTGCATGTTTAAATTCGCTCAGATGCTCACTTTCTAACCAAGTCTGGGAAGCTTTGCTGGACATTCACCCAGAGTCTTCAAACAATTGGGGAGGCTTCACCTAGTTTGGTAGGGCCATGTCTGTGGTGCCGGATTATGCTGTGCAAACACCCTCAATTAGCTAATATTTGCTATTGGCCAATGCACATAAAGAATATATTTGCTTTACGTTCATGTTTACCTTTACATGTGAAGATTTTGCTGTCTGGCTGGGATCGTGGGTTCTTTATGTTCTTCTTGAGCTGGTCTTACTTCTTTAATTGGTAACTGGTCTGTTCTTGATGGTTTACTGTCATCTAGTGTGTTAGGCTCATTGTCAGTGAGCAGTGGCAGATCCTCTGGTGGGTTGATGGCGTAGTCAAAGTCATCCATCCAGATCTTCTTGTGGTCATGTGGAGTGTAACACAGGTGCCGGTGATTTCAAATGTATGTGCTACCATTGGCTCTTTTTATGGCATACGAGTGATTGCTCAAAACTCTTGTGACTACCGCTGGAATTCACTTATTCTGCATCTGAATTCACACCAGGTCACCACAGTACAAGCTGGGTAGAGGATGAATGTTGCGGTCATAGTATTCTCCCTGTTGGTCTCGGCGTTGGATGATGTTTCTGGTGAGATCTTTTTGTGATACAGCATGGGAGTCCTGAGGCAGGCAAATCTGAGGGCAGATACACCCTGAAGTTACCAGGTCATGATTATGAATTTGAGAGTTGATGTCTGGCCAATGAACTGTTCGGCGAGCTAGGCACAGGGTGGCCTCTATGCCCACGTGTGCTTCATGAAGCTGATGTAGCATGTCTTGCTGCATGCTGGTTGGAATGACGCAGTGATGGTTCTTCATTATGATGCCATTTTCAACTGTGAGGTCCTCTTTCACATTGTAGTAGGGCCTCCCTTCAACACGCACCAGTCGTCGGTCATGTGGCCACCCTTGCTGTATGAGTTCCTTGACTCTTCTCAAAGTGGCCTCCGACTGAGTTGCCTTCGCAATCTCCTGTAGCGTAATATCTTATAGTTCTGTGTCAGTGATTGCACAGACTACTTGTAGCTCTTTTTCAAGCTTGGTCTGTTCTTTGCACTCAGCAGATAACATGATGAAGGCCCTTGACAGGGTGTCTGCTAGATGCATCTGTGTGCCTGGTTGGTAAATTAGGTGAATATCATACTGTACGTTGAATTTGAAGGAGCATTCTTTGGAGGTGCTTTGGTGCATCCAGTAAGGGCTTCTTCACTATTGCCTGTAGAGGTTTGTGATCATTTAGAACCTTGACAGGATGGTCATACGCAAAGAGATCAAATTTGCTCAGGGCAAACAGTACAGCCAGAAGCCCCCTCTCTATCTGTGCATACCCTTGTTCTGTTGGTGTTAGTGCTCCACTGCTGCAGGCATAAGCAAGAACTTCCGTGTCGTGCAAAGGAGCTGCTCCAACTCCTGTGATGAAGCATTACACTGCACAATCAGATCCTTTGCATGGTTAAAATAGGCCTGTACAGGTGCTGAGGTGAGTGCCATTTTGACATTAACTGTGGAGCGCCCTTTCGTGGTCTGGCGTCCAATTCCATTCTACATTGTCTTTCATTTGCTGGTGAAGAATGTTGCACTTGTAAGGTTCCTGATGAAACGTGGAAGAAAGTTGACAATTCCTAAAAATCGGCACAGAGATAGCACATCAGTTGGGGCTGGCATGTCTATGACTACTGACACTTTGGTTGGGTCAGGTCTTAGACCTTCTGAGGTGCTGAGAGATAGTATCCTGCATCGGTCACTTCAGGTAGGCGCAAGTTGAATTTTCCGCAGTGCAGCTTAACAGAGTCATCAGCCATTGCCTTCAGCATGGCATCAGTAGATATCCTGGTCATGGTTTTGGATTGCCTCATCCAGAGACCTTCCATTTCTTTACACAAGAACAGTCTCATCGATATCTGTTATCCTGACGGTGTTATGAGGAGACTGGGGGATGCTTGCTAGCTTTCTTTCAAATACTTCTGGAGCGGGTGCAATACTAAAATTTAATCACAATGGTAGACGTGTCCAACGATAGCGGCCCATAGGGTGGTAAAAGTAGTTAGTTTGCTCAACACTTGATCCAGTTTCACATGCCAGTATCCATTTCCTACATCACAAACTATGAAAACATTAACATCGTGACGTTGCGGTAAAACATCCTCTATTGTTGGTAAAGGATAGTCTGAGAGCATTTGAGAGCGTTGTTTAGTGGCATGGCATCTATACAGATCCTTAGCGCACCCGAGCTCTTCTTTTCTGTGGCGACCATCCCTGGGATCCAGTCTAATGGTTTATCCATCCGCACAATCACTCCCAAATCTTCCAGCCTGCATTCGTGCGAATCCCCTCCACCAGCTTGTCTTTGATAGCAATAGATGTCCGCCGAAGAAGCATCTTGACTGGATTGACGGACTTATCAACCGCGAGATGTTCTTCACCTGGAAAGGAGCCAAGGTTGTCAGAAAAGACGCCTGGGTAAGCGGCAATTACTTTTCTTTTGTTTCAAAGGCGTGAAAGCTCGCGGATCACCTGCGTGCTGGGCAATTGCTAGATATGGACAAAATATTGTCGCTGCATACTCTAATTGTATCCAAATCCTGGCTTGTGACTGCTCTTAGAATGGGCGTGGATGCCTTGTCAACTACAAATGAACAGACTCGGCCAGAGGTTTCTTGCCTGTCATAGAGTTGCAAATCTCAACTTTTGTCTTGCCTATTGGCTCCAAAGTGGAGTTGTCGTACAAGCATAGAGTTTTGCGTCGTGCTGTTGATAATGACGTTGTGCCTTCTAGGTCTAACAATCGAATGACTTTGCATGTTGCTCCGCTGTCGATCCAGAAATGGACTGACTTGCATGAAATCTCTAAATGTGGCGAATATTTTGTTTGCATACGCTGTGCTGACACAGTTTACGCTGGTTCTTACTTCCGCGCTGTTTTTGTTGTCAGGTGTCCTATGGTCAGACTCCTCACAGAACCACAAGTTATTATATGCTGTCTTTGGCACACCTTTGCAAAGTGGTTCCTGCCTTGGACCTTCGTGCAACGCTGGCCGTAGGCTGGACCGTGTCCCACTCTGAGCCGATCGATGGAGCCCACCACAGTGGCGACTCGTAGACCGGATGCTGGCGGTACCACTGGTCTTCTGGTGATTTTGAGAAGTTTAGCGGGTCCGGTTTGATCGCGTGTATTGTACATGTTGTATTAGGGGCGCTAGAATGTGGTGAATTCGAATCGTTAACATGACATAGCCCTGCCTCCGTCTCGCATGACAGCTGCCTGTGCCTTCCACTGCTGTTTCGTGCGACATTCTGCAATACAGTCGTTAGTTAGCGTCAGGTTATTGTGGCGGGACAGGAGGGATTGTCGTAACCGGTATAGCGGCTCATCGTATAGCCGCAGACAATTCAGCCTCAGATGATGTCTGGCGGTCAAAGCTGCAACCTGCGGCCTGCTTCCTGAGTGCGGCGACATAAGTTCGGGTAGACTCGTGTTCTCCTTGTTGCCTGCTGTGGGGCACGTATCGCTCGTAAATGACGTTGTGACGGCCAAGGAAATGTTCCTCTAAGTCCTCGAGTACTTTCTTCACATCAGTCCACTCGGAGGCACCTTTGAATGGTAGTGAATTGCAAAGGCTGGTCAACAGCATTCCTACTAGAATAGATACATGTAATACAGCTTTTCACTTGACACAGCCTCCAACACTGTGTATTGTCACTGTGGTGTGTGTGTGTGTGTGTGTGTGTGTGTGTGTGTGTGTGTGTGTGTGTGTGTGTGTGTGTGTGTGTGTGTGTGTCATTTTTAGCCAGTAAAAATAAACTGATAAAATCGACTAAGTACATGAAAATTGTCCAGCATATTTGATGTACTGAACTTTTAATTTCTGAGAGTTGGTGACAGATTTTCTGCCAAATCTGGCAAAACGTTTACAGAATTTGTCAAGAGGACAGTGATATCTCCACCAAGGCAATTGCACTGTCCATGAGATGATTTAGATCATCATAAAGCAGTACACATGTGAGGGTGTGGCTGACTGGGATTAGAAGAGCAAAAAAATTAAACACCTAAATTGTGAATGACTGGAATGGAAAAATGGAAAGGAAGGGACAGAAGAGGAAGAGAACAGTTACATACATGGAAGAAAAAAGAATGGTGAAAGAAGTGTGAAGAAGAAATTGGTGAGAGATTTGTCAGTTTCCAAAGTAACTGTGGAAAAAATGGTCAGCAGCTCCAGTAAGGTTTACACGCTTGAACACATCCCAGAGATGGCCCACTGTTGCATGACCTCCCTTGCCATCCACCCAAACATTTAGCGCTCTCTGTAAACAATCAGAGTCGATATTCTGCCTCCGTTGCTGATGAACAGCATCGCTAATGTTCTTAATCTCCACATCGGGTCTAGGGTAAGCTGGCAAAAGTCTAGCTGGCCTTCCTTGAGAATGAGTTTCTTTCTCCACGATAGGCAGACGTGTGAGAATTTCCCTCCAACTACCACTGAATGGCCAAGTAGTCTCTGCAAGGTCGGCAAAAAGTGGATTACGCAAGTCAGCAAGCTTCTTCTTCCTCCACTCGGCTTCTTTTGAACTTTCCAGTGGAGTTGCAGCTTCTTCTGTCACTGCAAAGAAAAGAAGACAACCGATGTTATCATGACAGACATCTAGAGTAACTCATTATTAATTTTATGGAGATATGTTTAAAGAATTACTGTACCCAATAGTTAGAGCTAATCAAAGGGCTCTCCTCTTGGAGAACATGACAGTCGGAATAGTAGCTGCTAGCTCAAAAGTTAAAAAATAGACAAATCTTAAATACTATAGACCAGATGTAAAAGGTCACCAGAGAAGTGGGTCATAAGACAACCACAAAACAGGGAAATGGTACTAGAAGACATGACATCAGCAGCCAGAGAATTCAACAGTGGTGCAACAACACGCAAAAGGGATGACAACGTGTGGCATTGTGATAACGGGGTAACTCTAGGGAGTGTCCAGAATTAACAAGCACTCAGAGCATGATGAAGTGGGAAGTGGAAGCCCATCTTTCAACTGCTGTGAGCCTTGATTGTTCACAAGTTTCCACATTGTTGCCATGCAATTGCTCATGTGCCCAGTAATAACGTAAATGAATGAAAAAACCACTTCTTTCCAAAAAGGCAATAACAGTAAAAACCGCCTACCACCATTTTGTGAATTGTTTCATATTGACCAAGTAACTTGTTTCCACATTAACTCATTAAATGATATACTCTTGTTCATTTTCAATGGGAAAAATGTGGTAACAGTGGAACGCTGGCCAATTGGTGTTGTTGAATTTCTGGCAGTTCCTGCACTAGTTTAAAAGTTGCTGCAAGTCCAGTTTTGGTAGTACATGTACTGTCACCGCAGCACATTCTCCGTCCTGCTTGGTCGATAGTAATGGGTGCATATGCCTTGAAAATGGTCTTCCACCGCTTCCAACCTGCAGCATTGGATTCAGGGTCTAGGGGTGGAGGTAGAGTGACTTGCACAATCTGAGACATTACCACTGCAGGCTGACCGCTACTAGCACTTGAGGAAGAATTTGGACTCATCGCCAACATTCAACCCTAGCTGGCTTCTGACACCATGTAGAGAGCAATCAGATAATGCTTACACAAGCTTTATTGACTTGAACAAAAGCGGCAAACGTAATGAAGTATTTTATAGGTGATATTCTAAAGGTGACATATATATATACATCCAATACTGGTGCAACCGAACGTGACATTACTAGTGATAGATAATATGTATCGTAAATGACAGGTAACACAACAGTAATAAACAACAGGTATTCCTCTACAATGGGAACAGCGGGAAGATGAACGTTTGTGCATTTGTTTTAGTGAGGCAAGAGTAGGCAGACAGTCGATGGAAGATTGGAGGGGGAAGTCACTGAGTCAGGCTTCAAGTTTTGGAACTGAATAGATGTAGGACTTCCATGTAGCGTTGGCCGGGGAATATAGAACACTCCACGGTCATGGAAATGAATTTTTGAAAGTGTGCTTGGGACTTGACAGATCCTGACCCACCAGGATGGTTGGTTTTCTCTTCCCAATGGATCGTGATGTGTAGGCCTACATGTGTCTGCTGAGGCCTCATCTGTGGGCTCTGCATGGCGGGTATATGTCTACAATGATATTCGCTTCGCCAAACTTGAAGCATTGTTGATTGTATCTTCGTAAAAGAGTGTTACCTTATTGCAGAATATTTGCCTCTTGGCCGTAGGCGAAACGTATTGCATAACTGAATGGTAAGTATAGTGAATCGAACAAGGTGTGTGTTGTGTTGTGTACGTTCCACGAGGCTGTATTTATATTGAATTCAAAGCGGCTGCAACGCGATAACAGTACAGCTGATTGACGCTTTTAATTTTATAACTGATACATGTTTATGTTTACGCGAGTACAATCGGATCCAGGAGATATCTAATCTTTTCAATCTCCTTGTATTTATCAAGCTCATATTGACGACGTCGCCAGACGATGTTCTACTGGCCGGGACAAAGGCCGGAACTGTTACCGCCAGCGACCTCTCAAACTACATCATAGTCCGAGGGAGGGTCCCGTACGTCACCGTCCGGCGAAGGTTGTCCCAAGCTCAACAGAGCGCGACTCAATGGAGCGCATTTCAATGGCTGCCTGCCCCAACAGAGCGCTCCCCAATACAGCGTAACTCAATTTGGCGCAATATTAAAGCCCAATGGAGCGCCCTCTAACGCTCTCGATTGACTCAATTTGGCGCAGTTGCAGGCCTAATGGAACGCATCTCATTAGAGCACACCCTAGCAGAGCGCACTCCAATTCTGCGCAGCTTTAGGCCCAATGGAGCGCACCCCAACAGAGCGCTCCGCAATTCAGCGTCTCAGACATCACCATTTACAGGCTATTTGACTCATCCAAAACAACTCACTGACAACCTTTTGATATTTATCCCTCTTTCATGATCATTATCTAAACCTTGTATAACGGCTGCCTGCTTTAAACTATATCTAGCTAGTTCAGTTAAAACACCATTCAGGACTCGACTATCTGCATTAATGCAGCCAAGAGGGTTACAGCATGTGGTGTGCAAGGAAAGAGGCGGGCAGGAAAAAACAGACTGGACAGAAAGGGCAAAGTCCCTGAACTGAGAAACAGAGTAAAGAGAGTTCAGGAGACGACTTCAGAAGGAACCAATCAGCACCAGACAGCAGCTGCTGGAGGTGGTGTTGGATAAGGCTGGCTGCCACCACCACCCCTTGCACTAAATGAACAAGAAAAATAAAAAACATAACTGTCATTAGCAATCTCAGAGTTTGCACTGACATATGTGAAGTTACAAGATTTTACTTCCTTGAACACTTTTGAGTACTGTAACCCTGAAAATTTTCGTAACCGAATATATTTTGTAAGCAAGGGCCTCTGGCCTTTCATAAGAGATTAAATTTTGTAAGCCAATGATCAAGATAATTTAGTACAATGTATGTAATGTCACTTGTATGCTTGAGCGTGCCATGCACTCCACTGTACAGTATATTGTGCAAGTTGTATGCACATACATGTACGCCAGTGTTGAAGGTGTAACTCCTCCCAAAGTATGGCACATCAGTCACATGCGCACAAATAGATCTACAAAATTTAGTAACCTATTTAATTTCGTAAATTTTTAAATTTTATGAACTTTACAAATTTAAATTGTATACAAAAATTTCCAGGGTTACAGTAAATAAAATAGCAAACAGTTCATGTTATTTCATTATGAAGAGATCTGATAAGGTCACAACCAAAGTACACTTAACATCTACAGTCTTCACAGATAAAGCCAAAAAATTTCTACAAGACTGACCTGCTGCATGATCTGGATGACGGTATTGAACACATCCGTTTAAACCACAGAGTCAGGGCAGCAGGGAGGGGGGCG
>JAOWAW010108914.1:0-14003 GCA_028565695.1 Nicola tetela
TCTCTCTCTCTCTCTCTCTCTCTCTCTCTCTCTCTCTCTCTCTCTCTCTCTCTCTCTCTCTCTCTCTCTCTCGTTTTGGTTGTATTTTTGACTTTGTTGTGCATCATGGGATTCCCTTATTCTTTGCTTTTCATCGTAAGCAAATATGCTGAAGCTTCACTGGGAAAGTACTGGACTTGATATCTGCAGACTGTTCTAATGGAGCAGGCTCAATTACAAGACACTCCAGAAAAGACAGGGTTAGAGGGAGGCTGAAAAAATAGGGGCCTGGTCTGTTCTTTGTGGATGTGCGATGGTGTGCCATATTGACATCATGGTGGCTTATTGTATAGCTCACACAAGGTTGTCCATTGTTTGATAGTTTGTTCATGCAGTTGAGCATGCCATTTGCCTTGTCCTTTCTCAGGGTGTATTTGGCAAAGAGTCATCTCTCAACAAAGCTCGCGAGCATGTTATGCTTATCTCAAATCGTCCAGCATGTGTCACCATCTTATCTTTGGGTAAGTGTTCGCTTAGTTTGTAAACAATGCCTTACAGAGGAAATTGTGCAAGTATAGCAGGAAGATGGGCAGGTGCATGCGCATGCACACACACACACGCCACATGCACTCACACTTTCTCTCTCTCTCTCTCTCTCTCTCTCTCTCTCTCTCTCTCTTTCTCTCTCTCTCTCTCTCTCTCTCTCTCTCTCTCTTTGCTTTAAACAAGGGTTTGTTTAATTTTCTGTGCCTTTTTGATGCCGTGCATGTTCTTTAGCCACTTGTGTTTGTAGTTACTTGTATGGCATTGAATGTGTTTAATTTTGTTCTTATTTTGTGTGCAGTTCGTGATGCTGCCGCTCGTTTACCCAACGGTGAAGGAACTCGTGCTGAGGTAAGTCCTTTCTTTCACATTAAAAGTCTTCTCAAGGGTGGATTCTTTTCCTCCTCCTCCTCCTCCTCCTCCTCCTCCTCCTCCTCCTCCTCCTCCTTCTTCTTCTTCTTCTTCTCTTTCTCTTTCTCGTTCTCTCTCTCTCTCCCTCACCACTTCTCATTTTCCCAAAGCCCACAGGCACTGTGGCCAAGGAGTCTCCTTTTCCTTTAGTTGTTGTCATTATGTTCCTTGGTGGGTGCAAGACTGCACATTCTCTTGGCTCATGTCATCTGTTGAGTTATGGATATAGATCATGTCCTCTACATTCCCTGTGTCTCATGCTATCTCTCATCTTCGTAACAGATTTGCGTGTTGGTTCGTGACTCACAGTACATTGCTCCAGGAGTAACAGATGGCCAGGTAACTATCTGTTTGCACAGCAATCTCTCATATCACAAGCAAGTATATGTTTGTCTTAGAAATCTAGAGAAGATTCAAAGAAGATTTTTCGGTAACGTGTAAGAACGACCTTTCGCTGTACAGTGAAACCTCAGTAACACAGACACCACTGGGGTCAGGTAAACCTGTTCTCAATACTGGGGTGTCTTCATTTAATGAAACACCAGTGTAAAATGCCACTGTAGCCCTCCCATAACATTTCAATTATAGACACAAAGTAATATAATGACATACATGTATTCATGTACATGTAAATGCAGCTTACTGGGAGAAAAAGGTGTCGATCGTTGTTTGTTTTACTAATGTTTTTGGAACATGTCCTTGTCCAAAATGGAATACAAGCAATCTACATAGCCCTGCTCTATAAAACAACCTCAGCTGCTCAACATAACTGAATGCATCAGTGACCTCTTTTAGATGGTAAGGGTGAGAGTTAGAGTTGTCATTGTACAAGTCAGACTTGTCATTCTCAATGGCCATGACGCCGCTCACATCAGAGGCAGGCTGGAGGTTGGCTTCGGTGATCAATCATTGGTCGTAGCCTTTGAATTGATCATCTTCCGTAGGATGATTTGCCTTCGTTTTCCGAAAGTTTGATAGGCCAGACGTGATCTTCCTATGACATAACTCTCAACAAGCCGCCTTTCATGATGCCATCTTTGCGCGTCAAACTGAAAGACTAGTGCGATACGACAATGCACACTAGCAGATTCTACAACTTCTACAACATGCATATGCAGCTGTGGGCAACAATCATTGCGGCCATGAAATGGCGTGTTTCACTGGAAGAAGTGTTGGGCAAGATCATGCTGTGTGTTCACATTAGCGAATTTTGATGACCCAGGCAAAATTGTCTGTCCCCAATTCTGATTAGCGAGGTGTCCGCTGTGCCAGGGGAACCCCTTATACACTTTAAATGGCAAGCGGTCGGGAACTTGAAATACTGTCTGCAATTGTGAGGTGTCCACCTTAGGCCCTGTTCACACCACGTAATAAACTCCTGTAAATGGGAATGTAGTCATGGAAATCATGGTCACGTGACGTTCCCAGCTGGGAATACTGGGAAAGTTTTTCCTGAGGGGTCTTCGAAGGGTGAAAACGGTATTCCCGGCGATTTTGTGGCTTCTAGGTGGCTTGAAGTTATTGTTCTTCTCTACTCGTGCAATGTTCGCAGGGACCATCAGAAAGGTGCAGCATCTTCTTTCTACCTCGTCTCTCACGCTTCAAATTCTGCAAATTTCTCTTGATCTCTTGCTTGGTCTCAGCTTCCCTGGGCTTTGATTCTTGGCTGTGCTGCACTTCTCAGCAATAGTTTTCACCAACACGAGACTTGAAGAGAGCTAGGATAGCTGGTCAAAGTCGGGCACAGTGTCGACTAGCTGTTGTGAGACTTGCGACTGCAGCGAACTACACACACTTTATCAGTGCAGGAGCTGTATCTCAACAGTACCTACTTTTCTTGGCTCTCTTGTTCATTCTGCAGTCTCAGCTAGAAGAAGAACGTGTGTTGCGGTGAGCAGAGTCCACTACTGGATGCACTGCGTCTTGTGAGCTGGCTGCCTGCACCTGGCATAGTACATGTTCTACATGTACATGTACATGTACTAGACTTGTACAATGCACAACGGACAACCAGTGTTTGAATTTTCCTGGGCTGGTGCGAATGACACAAAGGTCATTTTCAATGCCTTTTGTATTTTACCCATTTATGGTTTCCTGTAGTGTGAACAGGGCCTTACCGGGTTGTCCATTAGGCTGGATTCTACTGTAGTTTAATTTTCGGCAGTTGCAGCAAATCCTGCTTGTGCAAACGCTTTTCAGACAGTGATTTGGCAGCAGCATGAACATAGGCTTCATGTGCAGTGTGCATGCAGCCCTGACGCGTGTACTGTAGTGGCGCAGCGCAGCATGCATGGGCAGTGTAGTTCATCATGAGCATGGAGATCAGAGGCCAGTCTGTCAGAAATTCTTTACAAAATTTAGGTGTAGTTTAATTTTAGGTATCAGAGGGCAAGTACTGAAATTACCAAAAATTAAATACTACACCGAAAGTTAGTAAAATTACCATAAACTGTTGTAGGTGCAACTTGACCACAAAATCTGAAGTGTGTTGTTTGGCTGTCTCATACCAGTCCATCATGCATGCTGTACATGTATTTGCCTGGGTAAAGGATGCTTGATTGTGTGCTGAATGAACAGCTGTGCCAAGCAGACGAGTCTGACTTGTGATACTGCTCTAGATGTTGTGTAATCTTTGTCTGATGATGTATACCACAATTGTGAATGAGCTAGAATCTTCGTGCTAGCATTATGCTCTCTCATTGTCAGCCTTTTGGAGAAGATAGCAACACTTTTCTCCAAGACATGCTCATCACCCTCTTATGTCTAATTGACTGCTGTTTGCAAAGGAGCTGTATATGGTGTTCTTTGAAATACAAACTGCACCTGGGTATTTATTCAGTCTAATGTGTCACTTAAGATGTAGAGTGTTCTTTTCAGAAGGATTATGTTGTTGTTCAGTTTTCTTTATTTGTTGGTGTTGCTAGGTGCACACTGTTGTCAGTGGCGCTCTTGATCGTCTGCACTATGAGAAAGATCCTTGTGTTCGGTACGACAGCAATCGCAAGCTCTGGGTGTATCTTCATCGAAGTAGATCAGAAGCAGAGTTTGGTAAGTGCAAGGATGCATGCTGTAAACATTTGGGCTCCATGATGTTTGTTAGTACAGGATTGTGGATGAATGGAGTCTCTCCTGGGGTTTTGGGATAATGAGTACTGTCTTTATGTTGCTGTCAATGCTGAATGAAGATGCTTTTTTTACTGTCTGATTCTCATCAACTGTCAATGACTGATGCAAGCTGTTTCTCTCTATGCTTCTCTCTCTCTCTCCCTCTCTCTCTCTCTCCCTCTCTCTCTCTCTCTCTCTCTCTCTCTCCATATTTGTTGAGTTTCAATACTCACCTGACGTTCAATCCGTTATCATTACTGATATTTCCCACCACATTAAGCCTTTCCTCTGATGGATCTTTCATATATTATCTCCCCAGAAAAAATTCATCAGGCATCTGCAGCAGCTCAGCGTGCCAAGAAGCAGCTGCTTCACAAAGCCAAGATGAAGGTTCAGGTAATAACATTTCCCAGCCACCACCAGGAAATGCTTCTGTTATCATGGCCTAGATAACCCCCAGTTAAATTGCCTCTTGAAACAGCATCAAGGCTTAGCTCTGTGGTTTCCTTTAGCAGACTTTTGACTCTTGAGACTTGAAACCTGAGGAGCTGAGGTCTGATTTTTATTTTTATTATCTATTTATTCAGCTGAATGTGTTAGAGAGTGGAGCGAGTCTGGTGTGATTTTTTTGTGAATTTGATGCAGGAAAAATGTATAGTAGAAATAATATGACTGGGCTCATGTGTTGTGTTATTCAGGTGTGTTGCAGGTGTTGATCATCTCACCAGATTTGTTATAAAAGAGTGTCTGCATGTGTGTGTGTGTGTGTGTGTGTGTGTGTGTGTGTGTGTGTGTGTGTGTATGTGTGAAGGTGTTTGTGTGCAGCCCAGTTGGAGATATCCACAATTCCTTTTTCTCTTTTCCTTTACTGTATCATTATATCAGCTTCATTGAGTTAATAGCAGCTTCTTTGTTTGCTTGTTGCAGGCACCATTTTTGTATGATTCCATGAAAAGCCCAAGTAAACCATCTGCCCTTCCAACCACTCCTCCTGCAGTTAGTACTCCAGCTGCTGTATCAACACCAAGCGCTGCTTCAGGTACACTGACTCCTTTATCTGTTCCTTCTACGCCTGTGTCAAGTAAAAGTCCATCTCCTGCTCCCCCATTATCCACCGACAGCTCTGACGGTCAGGAAAAAAATATGTCAACTGGTGATGACACCATGGTTCAAGAGAAGGAGGCAGAGGAAGGCGAGGAGAGTGTCTCTGTAATGGACGTGTCGTTTACAAGTGAAGCAACAAGCGAGCGGGGAGAGAGTGGAGAGGAGGAGAATGAAGAAGAAGGAAGTGGAAGCGGCTCGGACGACGAGAGTCTGGAAGAAGATGGGGGAAGCAGTGAGGATGATGATGAAGAGAATGACGATGAGGACGAAGACGATGAAGAGGGTGATGATGACGAGGATAATGCTGACAGTGATGAAAGTGAAGGTAGGTACAGTGAAGCATTTGGCATTTTCTTTCTTAGTTTCCTGCCACAAGTTATCTGTTTGTTCCTATGAAAGAAACCTACCGGTAACTGTTGAGGAAATGTCTTCTTCCTATAAATTTCCCATGCTTTCCACCTGCTCATCTGGTCTAGTTAAGAGTATCGTGCATTATTTGTCACACTTTGAGAAGACGGCGCTTTGCACCGTTGTACTTGTGTGAAGACAGTTGCTCTCCTGTTTGTGTTAGATAGGTTCGTGTACTGCCATCGCGTTTTATTTCGTATACAATAAATTTCCATAGTTTTTGTAGTTGAAGCAAACATACCTGCACCATTTCAAGGAAGAACGACATGGTCTCACACAAGTGTTAAGCTGGCTTGCAAGTGGCCGTTGGCAAGTGACAGGCTGCTTTACACAATGGTGTGTAGAGTCAGATGTGTTGGTGGCCAATGCCAATGGTCTGTTTTGTCTTAGTCATAGTTGTTTATTCATCTGATACACACCATATTGGGACTACTTGAAGTTGTTTTTTGGTTCTTTTAGGTGCACTGTGCTGTCAAAAAGCTTGCACTTGTACTTGCTCTCACTCTCTTGTTCTGATTCACTTCATGGTTGTTGATAAGTAATATTTTGTGCAAAATACATATACTTTGAGTCAGTTTGGATAAGGGTGATTCACAGGATGACATGCTATAATAGAAAGCAATATATATTTCAGCTTGTACAGCAGCTCTCTACAGTCTGAATAGTGTGACAGAAGAAGAGATTGTTACGAACATTTGTCACTCCGAAACGTCAGCTGTTGAAAAGTACAAAAAATGTACCTGTGCAAAATAAATGTGATTGCACTCATTACAGTATTGTTTTCCTTATTGCGAAAGCATGGGCTGAAATAGCCATTTGAATGGTCAAGGTGCAGTAACTTGAAGGACTCAGTGCTTGTGGTAGTTCTTTTTCAAAGAAGTCCAAAGAGGTGTTGTTCTTTTGGTTGTTTGTCAGAAGGAAGTGGCAGTGATGAGGGCAGTAGTCAAGCAGCCAGCGGGGAAGAAGATGAAGAGGATGACGAGGAGGAAGAGGATGATGATGATGATGATGATGACGACGATGAAGATGAAGATGAGGAGAATGAAGATGATGACGAAGATGATGACGAAGAGGATGATGAAGAGGATGACGATGATGGAGAAGGTGATGAAGAAGATAATGATGCAGAGGGTAGTGATGATGGCTCAAGTGGCGATGACGATGAAGTGATGTCCGATGAGCCTGCCAGTGATGCAAGTTCTGAAGAGGGTATGTTATTTAAACTTATTTCTCTCACTTAATTCATGTGTGCACATTTTAGAAACCTTCCTAGACCTTGGTGCACAGGGTAGTGTATGTTTCTCTCAGCTAAATCGTTCTCTCCGGTCATACTAGCAAGGTTAAGTCACTCATAAACCGCACACTGTGCAAGTCAGATGGCCCTAACTCGTCTTTTACAAGTGTCTGACCCGCTGAGATTTCCCGCCAAACAAGACACAAGATTCTTGCCCTTTTCATGTAATGTGCTTGCTGTTGTGAAGACAAGTCTTTATTGGCACTCCCAGACTGTGACGTGAAGCCTGACTCATCAGCGGCTCATGAGTGGCTTAACCTCCCTAGCAGTCAGCACTCACCAATGGAAATTGTTCACTTCAGAAACAATCAGTTTTGATTCTCCTCATCTTGGGTTTCTTTGCAGCATTGGAACAGTACTCTGACCCAGTCTTAACTGTGTCCATGTATCAGTGTCCTGCTAGAAACCTCTTGACAATTTTTGTTATTTTACTGTATTTTTTTGCTGTTGCAGAGGGTGAAAGGGGCTCAGGTGAGGAAGAGATGGATGATGAGGACGAAGGCAATTGACGCTGAGGAAACAAAGCAAACAGTTATCGGCAAAACAGTATCATGTTTATTGTAAATCCTGTCACTGAATGGCATTTTTAAGGATACATAAGAATTTATGGTGTGTTGACGTACTCACTCTTCCTGGGGTGATGGTGCCTGTCTCTCACACACATGCTCTCCTATCTCACTCTTTTTCATCATCTGCTGATCTGTGCTCACTCACTCTCTTTTGCTCACACACACACACTCTCTTTCTTTCTTTCTTTCTTTCTTTTTCATGCATCATAAATCACTTCCATCTCTGCTGGCAAGTTAGCAATATTCAAAATATTGCCGTCTTATTTTTGGCCCCTTCTGTTTCATTGAAGTACAATTTCATCTGCACTACGCTGTGTGAAACTGTTGGTGGAGCTCATGTTAAATCACAAAAACTCTCAATCTGGCTCTAAGGCAGACATCACACTGATTTGATTCACAACCAACTAACTTAAGGCTTTTTAACATTTTTTTGTTCTCACATTGGCGTGCCTTGTGTTTGTGCATGAGTCAGGCACTTTGAAAGACTGGGCCAAATGAGTCATGTGGCCTGATGATGGCATTTGCATGGTTGAGGCATTGGAAACCGTACAATGATCTATGCTGAGTTTTGTAGGACATCCTAAATGGGCCAACCTATTTTCTTATTTTTTTTTTCTATTCGGTACAGTAAGCAGGCCATGTAAGATGGTCTCCCCCCCCCCCAAGAAAAAAGTGAAAAAAATTAATACAATAATACCCCACAGAGGAAAATTGGAATAACATGAAATACTTAAGGGGGACCCTACCCCTTAAAAAGCTGTCTATTTTTGCCATCTTCGGAGAAGTATTTCTCCCTAACCATTAGACCAAATTGCATGAAACTTAGCACACATTCTCGTTGTAACCCTTACTATGAAAGTTTGTTAACATTTTCCTTGTCTCCACTTGGTTTCTTAGTTATTGCAGTTGGAAGTTGTAATTTTTTTGGAAAAAATAACTGGACATATCTTTCCAAAGACAGAATTTCAAATTTCTGTAACAAGCTTTTCTAGAGTGACAACCAAACTACACGGCAAGAAATGTTCCAATACAAGAATCCCACATTGAGATAAACTCAGCCAAAGATCATCCATTTTTTTCATTTTTCTCCATTGGCAACATATTGCCATGGTAACTGGTCAAAAGAAGTTTCACCTGTTGTCCATTGCAATGGCATTAAAAGTTTTCAGGAATCTTGAGAAACTGCAAAATTGGCTCTAAGTGGTAGGGTCCCCCTTAAGTTTGCATCACAGCAACAGAAAACCTACAGCCTAAGGAAACATTAGGTGAAAAAAAACGATCCAAATACACCCTGTATGGGCAGCAAAAATAGTGGTTGAAATTTTGAATTTTTGTATGCTATAGCAGCTCACAAAGGCCTGATCTGACCAAAATTTGGTTGGCAGCGATTTTATGTTGCCTTTTAAGGAGGCTCAACACAGTTTTTTTTCTAGATGTATCCTGTCTTTGGGTCATAGACACCTTCCAAAAGGTTTTTAATTGTAAATTTAAAAAAAAAAATAACAGGGGGTTACAGACTTTGTTTTCCAGTTGTAGCAGTTCAAAGTTTGGTACTATCCTATAGAAAACGTTATAATTCTAGACCAACCCACCCACAAGCGAGAGTGCATGACATTTTGGATATAGAGCTCGGGTGCCATTTGGTTGCACAGTTGAAACTGTGTTGAGCCTCATTAAAAAACATTACTGTAACCCTGGAAATTTTCATATACGATTTAAATTCGTAAAGTTCGCAAAATTTAAAAATTTACAAAATTAAATAGGTTGCTAAATTTTGTAGATCTACCTCTGCACATGTGGTTGATGTGCCATACTGTGGGGGCAGGGTTATGCCTTCAACTCTTGTGTATGTGCGTGCAGCTCGCACAACACACTGTACAGTGGAGTGCATGGCGGGCACACTGCAGTTTATTGTGAGGGACATTACATATGCACATGCTTAATAATTTTGGTTCCGTCATTGGCTTGCAAAATTTAATCACTTATGAAAGGCCAGAGGCTCTTGCTTATGAAATATATTCGGTTGCGAAAATTTCCAGGGTTACAGTATTCCAGTTTCTTGAAGTTCTACCTACCACCTATTGAACCAGTGAATGCACCAATTTTCTGTACTAGTCTACTTCCATTGCTCCGCTAGTAGAACTGTGAAGGCACTCCATAAAAAACTGGAGGATACAAAGTCAGGGCTCCGCCCACAGACCACACATCACAAAGTTGTCTGTTTATGCCAAACAAAAAGTGCCACTAGGAAGGGTTTTCAGCAACAAGTTAACTGATCGCAGATCACAACCATTGGTGAGTCGGAAAATAGCCAGAAATTCTCTGGGCACGAAAGGGTACAGGCTCCTCTAGGGTTCTATGCATGGTAAAGCTCACTTTATTCAACATGCAAGAAAAGGGACATGTCGGTGATATTTAAACGCCGCATGCTGCCATCCGTTAGTCACGGTTACTGTGAGGTGTTTTCTGTCAATTATATGACAGTGGTCAGCACAGACCATTCGAGGAGGAAGGAAGGCCATCCTTAACCTCCCCCTTTTTGTAGGTGTAAGCCAGACAAACAATTTTGCATGTCACCCTCATTAACACCAATCATATTTGTGTGATTGAGAGCATTGCACATAATCAAAATTTGGTTCACAATATGTTCAGTTTGACATAAGAAAAAAATCTCCATCAAAATAATATTACTCTAGTAATCTTCAAAATGAGTAGTGAGTGCTAACCAGTATCTGCAGTCTACTTTTAATGCTCTGAAGAGAATTTATTCATTTTATGGCATATTTATAACAAAATTAATAGTTGCTTGAATTTTGGCAAAAACCATTGAGTGGCTATGTGTATATGATTTTATCAACACTTTCTCCACTATGATGGAAACGCAGTTAATAGAATCATGATTGCTGAGTCATTTGCATCGACTAACTGCCAGTCTGTTGAAGACTTGATATGTGAGCAGATAGACTGTCCACTTTATCGAGGATAGCCTGCAGAACAAATCAGCACACAAGGAGCAAAAGCACAGGGAGAAAGGGACAGCTAGTTATTGTCTGTATTCCAACCACAAGGAGTCTCTCTCTCCCTCTCCTCTCTTTACCCCTCCACAAGGGATATCTTAGATCAGTAGATGTCCAATCACCTGTATCTGTCTGACTGTAGACTTCTTCCTCAACCGTGCCACCTCTTGGCTTGGGTCAAAACTCTGCACCAACAAACAAAAATTCATCAACTAACTCCCTCTGCAGAGAACGTGAAGCAAACCCAATCAGACAATCTTTTAATCAGATTAAAAAAAGGATTTTATTATTTTTAAGTGCCTTCAGCAAAGAAATGGCAAAGCACCACTCTCCTGTATTCCATGACTGTCGCAGTTTTATGGGTTATTTCTTTCTCATGGTGCTGTTCCACAGAGCAGGGAAGGACCTAGCATCAGGCTAATACAGAATCATGTCTTCAATGCTTAAAATATCAAAAGGCTACTCTCATAGTTTTCTCTCCAAGGACTTGGCTCTTTCTCCCGAAAGAGAACAAGTATAGGCTTTAACATCCAAACAAGAAGATTGAAGAATGGTGCAACCATCATCACCTAATGGTCCAATGAAAGGCACAGCCAATTGTTCACACAGACAGCAGAAGAAAATCCAGTCTTAACCAAAGTCACCCAAATGAGCAGCCAAGCAGAAAATGCTTGCATGATATCTGTTGCCTATTTGTGGAAGGGTTACAAGTGGGCAAAAGGAGAGAGTGGCAACATCAAAACTCAAAACATCTATGACTTCAATGGTCTAAACAACCTTCCACTTACCATGGCATCCAATGACTCCAATGTCTTCATCAGCTCCTCACCAATTCCATTGCACTGACGTAAATGCCGTTTGAGAGCATCTGCACGAACATTCTTCGGCAAAAAACCCTGAAAAAAGCAAAGAAAACAGTTCTCTCATTTAGGAGACAGCAGCAAAAACAGTTATGTTTAGAGCTACCGGTATGTAATGAGACTATCGCGAGGCAGCAGGCAAACTCCAAAGCAACAAACAACACACAAGTGAACTTAAATGGTACACTTCTAAAAACTCGTAATTTGCACAATCACTTGGTGTAAATAATTAGCAGAATACAACACATGGAAGCAATACTGGCAGGTTTAAGCACATGGGGCAAAACGGATATCTGCACGTATTATCGCCATTTGTTACACTGCTTCCCTAGGCCTTTGTGTGTAACAGTACATGCTAACCTGTCACCAACTACACATGGACAGACACACCAAGAGATCAGCTGAGACTCATCAGTCTGTCCTAAAGGAAGTAACATCTGAGAGAAGTGTATGAAGGAGGCAATGCTGATCCATGCAATCCCCCACCCCTACCCCCTACCCTAAAAAGGTATTCACAAGTAGAGAGGGAAGGAGAAAGATAGAAAGACTGATGGAGCCACATCCTGTAATAGAGAGACTGAGAGAAGTGCAGGCAAAGGCACAAACTGGAGAGAAGGACAGAAACACACAGATAAATAGATTCACCCCGAGAGTGAGTGAGAGAGAGAGAGAGAGAGAGAGAGGTGAGAGTAACAGAAGGAGAGATGCAACCTAATATCTACATTTATTTCACAAAAAAATCCCCTGCACACTCACATTAGCTATACCACGAACTTCCTCTTCTAACGATTGCAGACGGCCAGCTGCCCCTTCTGCTCGTTGAAGAACTGCTAAGACAGGCTGAGAAGCTGGATCATCCTGTGGCTGGGCAGAAAAGATAAGCCATGGCAAAAAAAGCAATGAAAATGAAACATCTAACTTACAAAAATCCTAAAGTTCCAAACAAATATGTGCCCCCCCCACACACACCCTACATGTGAACAACACGGAACATCCGATCATTTTCTCACTTGGACAAACAGCATACATAGTGTACCTTGTTACCAATTATCATCACACGACTCAGTGGCTCTATTCCAACTTCACATAGCATCTGACCAGTATCACGTAGAGTTTTCCCTAGAGAGAAAGATTAGATGCAGCAGAATCACAACATTAACTCTGCAGAACCACATATTTTGCAGCAAAAAATGGTGAACTCGCAAATGTGAAAAAGAGAAAGCAGAAACAGATTAAAGCAATAACTTAATAGGAAAGAGAAAATACAGCAAAATGATGCAAAACGAGATTGAGTTATCACATGACATTATAGTAAACAAGTACACTATGAGATAATTACAGTGCAAGTACCTTGATCATGTCAGCTCAATTTTCCTAGATTATTTTTGGGATGTCGTGTTGGCAGATGTGTTAAAGAATCTGACTCTGACCTCTGTGGGTGCTGGGTTCAAATCCACCACAGGCCACACATGTCAGAAAGGTTTGCAGTTTCTTCCTTGCTGGTATCTAAGAGTTTCTTCCAGGTTCTCTGGTTTCCTGCCTTTCATATATATAATAAATCACCCTGAGCATTCTAAGCAGTTATGCAGTAGATTATTTCCCTCCACCAAACTTGGCCTTGTTGCGGCCTGGCTACTTGGGTGGGAAGGGTTCATGGTTGCCTATATGAATTCCTGCACCTACTACTAAATAAATCGTCACTGCAATGGTGGGGGCTGGTCTGGGAGGACTTCCACAACACTGCTCGACCTAACTGGCGAGTAATAAAAGAAAAGAAATAATAAAAATAAAATGAAAAAATAAAAAAATTCACAAAACTAACAACTACCACAAACACAGCAACAAGCAATGTTCACAGCAAAGGACACCAAATAGTGCTTTGAGAGGTTTTACATTCTGTCTAGATTCTCCCTTGCTTAAATAATTATGATAATGATCTGCAAAGCAGAACTTGTCAACTGAGGAAGTTGACACAGCATCTACAATGCCCCAATTCTATTCACAAATGATAAACTGCCCACAATACCATGTAAGCACAAAATGACAAATGTGGTCAGTTCGCTGCAGTTCCAGTTACCTTTGAATATTACACGCTGAGAAGCAGCTGGTATGCCAGTAACTCGTTCTGCTACAGCTCTAAGGTTATGGATTGTCGGCAGACCAACTGGGTTGTCTGTGCCCACTGTCACTGAGTGCTTGCTATTACCTGTGGAGATAGATAGATAGATAGAGAGAGAGAGAGAGTGAGTGAGTGAGTGAGTGGGTGGGTGAGTGAGTGAGTGAGTGAGTGAGTGAGTGAGTGAGTGAGTGAGTACTCAGAGTGAGTAAGTGGGCTACGCTGCCGGATGAACTTTGCGTTGCTGCGATCAAGTGTAATGTGCCTGAGAGGATCTCGTCATCATGTCCGCGGCAGGATCTCCAATGCGGAGTTGGCGATAGTGGACGGACGTCTTCACTAAATTACGACTCTTTTTTGCCAAAGTTACGATTCCTTAAACTATCACAGTCATACGTATCTCCTTCGTCTTGTCTAATTTGCGCCTTGAGTGTTATACCTTGACTATCTTCCACTGTCTTGCGTGTCACCTTTGTGATTTATATTTGCGTGATTTTTGCGTCATTTGTTAATAAAAAAGTGACTAAGAGAGAGAGAGAGAGAGAGAGAGAGAGAGAGAGAGAGAGAGAGAGAGAGAGAGAGAGAGAGAGAGAGAGA
>JAOWAW010108936.1:0-14001 GCA_028565695.1 Nicola tetela
ATAGATAGATAGATAGATAGATAGATAGATAGATAGATAGATAGATAGATAGATAGATAGATAGATAGACAGATAGACAGATAAGTAGACATGCTAAATTCTATAAAGCTGGTGGAAACGTCATACATGTATACTGTCCCCGCCATTGACCTGCTGCAGTTCTCCCACGGGGGAACAAAACTCTAGTGTCCATCTGCGGGGCTGCAGCCAAGATGAGTTCCGGTGTATAGCTGTACTGAGTCTCCTGACAAACCTACCTCATATGGACACAAAGAGCTCACCTAGGTATGCATCGTAACTCTAACTGAATGTGCCCGATGCTGACAACATCGTGGATCTGGAGGTCGATTTTGAGGTCGGGGCCTGCCAGTGAGCTCAAGCCACCATTCAACTCGGGTGAGCTGTGTTTGCGCTGTAACTGTCTGAAGACTCTCAACAGACACAAAGAGGGGAGTGCCCTATTCGGGACTAATTCAGTCACGGATGCGGACGCAAGGGCGCAGACCGGATGTACTCTACCATTGTGCCGTTCATGTAAATGTACGAGTCGCGAAGCATTTCAATTGAATCTAATCAAACGAGGTTGTGTCCGTCCGCGATGACATTTCAGAGAATCATAACGGTGACGTTTGTAGCTCGCATTACAAGACGTTGCGAACGTTTAGAATAATCAAGCTTACTATTCACACCAATGGCTTTGTTGGATTTCAGGAAGTTGATAATCTGAGCTGCGGAAGCCGTCGGGGAAACATCAGCTCATTAACGACCGCACGTAGATGCGATGTGCTGGTACCGGGTGTCACGTGCCAGCTGATGAGGTGAATTTCTATGAATTTTCTCGGCCTGCAAAGACACAGGAAGCGAGCTTGGTCAAGCAGAAATTTGTGATAGCAGGAAGACGTGACTCGAACTGACCGGTTGCGCTACGCGCGACGCTTTTTCTCATCGATAGGAAGCATTCTAATTACCTGAAATAGTTTTGGCCGGTGTAGGTGTTGCAGCTGTCACTCGCTGTACGAACTTTGTACCTGAGATGGCTGGAGTTGAGGATTGGAAGCGCAGCTGGCTATGCGTTTAATGGCGTTGGTGAAGCGGTCCCCTGCGGTCGGTTAGGGATAAAAACAGCAACAGAGGGCGCTGGCTTAACGACTGTCAGGACACCGGCATACGTTTTCCGATAAATTGAGTTGTCTCAGACGTCGTCCGCGATTCCATTCTCAAATTCAGGGCAGTCAGACATGGGTTTGAATTTAAAGAGTTGAACACGCCTTATCGCGGTGAAAACAAAAGACACGGTGGCAAAATCTGTAAAAACTTTGCACTCACCATCCATGACGAGCTGGCAGCTTCCAAGCTAGTCAAAAGGCAAATAATCCTGCAATCCACCGAGAGCAACTTTATACCTTCTAAAAGCATTAGCTTTCAACTAATTTCATCACTAATCTCGACTCAGTGCCAGGATTGCGCACTTGTCAATTTATTCTGTGAGGCTATACCGTTAGCGTACACAAAAGAAAACACTTGCACCCGACGAACTATGAGCTATATAAATGCTGCACTTAGTCGTGGTTTAATCAGAATGTTCTGCGTTCCTATGGTCACGACATATGCTAGAAAACGTAGAACGGGATTTGCTTGGCTAAGTGGAGTGATCTGCAAAGGTAAGAGCCGGGCTGTGAAGACTGCTGTGAAGATATTGCAACATTTTCTGCAGCATCCGCATCATCATGTAACATTTGTTTCACCTGGATATCTCTCTGTCAGTTGCAGGTGATTCTCTGCAAGAAAGTGCTTTCTTCTGCACATAGTCAAAATGACGACTTGTGAAACCTGCGTTTTTCTTCCAATGGCAAGGTGCTCCGTAGTGCTGATTCTGTTAATGATTTCGACAACCTGCCAAGGCGCTGGAATTGCTCCCGAGAGTCCATCGAGTACAGAAGGTATTGTTTAGACTCATACACTGTGAGCGGTGAGTTCAATCGATCGCGATCGCTCGGCCCGTTGACGTTCAAGTCCCTTTAATTTGTCGGTGTGCACGTGCCAATTGCGCGTATGCCAGTTAGCAGCGTGTAATAGTGACTCGGTATGGTGTTTTCTGACACGACTATACCGAGCCTGAAGTCCCCAATGAAGCCTCTTTTACTGACGTCGAGGAAAATTTGTTGCTGTAAAAAAATTTCAGTATTACCCGTCTTCAAGTCGGCGAAGTAACAGTTAACCGTTTGAATCCCCTGTGACTTTTGACGCATATGCGATCACAGGGCTCAATAGCATGCGTGTTAGTAGAATCATAAGACAGCGCATTGCAGAACTTCTTGCGGTCTAGAATATTTTAAGTTTTGCAATAAATCTTTCCCAGCAAGATTCTGGATCGTTAAAACAATTATGTTAGTGCAGTCCAGCTGCTGCACCGATTCTCACTTTCGTTGGCTTTTCAGGGTGGTACATTATCATCATTGTTACTTTTAGGATGTCCATGATTTCAGAATTTAGCAGCCAAACCAATGGTCGGCCACAGAATAGTAACGCTATACTCCTGAAGCAGTTAAAATTACCGAGAGCCTCAACAGAAGTGCGCAAACGCAGGAGCTAGAGAGGTGTGGGCTTTACCCG
This sequence comes from Nicola tetela, assembly GCA_028565695.1. Classification (NCBI taxonomy): domain Eukaryota; kingdom Metazoa; phylum Porifera; class Calcarea; order Clathrinida; family Clathrinidae; genus Nicola; species Nicola tetela. The sequence goes on from JAOWAW010108936.1 coordinate 2,614, forward strand.
ACATGTCTACAGCATGTGTACCTTTCCGCAGAAACAAACGCGGATAGCTCATTCCCACAAGTCCTGTGATGTCACACGTACATTTTGATCGGAAATTCCAGGTCAGGATATTCCAGTCCAGCCCGGCGGGTTGTAGAAAATCGATCCAGTCTGCTCTGGATCGAGTTCGGCCCGCTCCTTGGCTTTGTTGACAGTTACACGCATGTGGGAACCGCAATTTAAGACTCTCGTGCTCGGGCCGGGTGCTGGTCTGCATCCATGGGATATCCAGTCCTCGCGCCTGCGGCGCTCGAGCTGGATTTGCCGGTCCGGCCCTCGTACTCGGGTTGGATTGCGTACTTTCTCTCCGATCCGCGCATACCGACGCACTTGCTCTAAGGCGTTACGCGCGGAACAGGACATCTTTTTGCGCATCCATCATGGCGCCAAGGCGTCGTCTACCCATATAGAGGGAGTCGCGCAGCTCAGGAAGTGCATGTTAAGTGTACGACAATATCTCCATGAATATAGCTCTCTCTACTTTTGTCCTCGCTTGCAGCTACAGCTGTCTCTTGGTCAGTCTTATTCCTTGCCAATCGGCTGATCGACACGCTGTTTGAAGGGGTGTAGGCGACGATGGCCTGCATGAATCCTACTGAGTACGGAAATCCTACTGAGCACGAGAATTCGCAGCATAATTTAGAGCTGATGATTGTGTTTCATACCGAAACATCCTCGTTTTCTCAGTAGAAGTTGAAAAGCTTACTCCGCGTCTCAAGAGCCTACGTTCTTGTTGAACTTACCCTTTTAATCATTATGAAAGTGAGATCTATAAAGTCCTTCCTCCTACAATCCGCTGTATGTTCGTGTAACGCGATTTGCCTCAGGAGGTTAGTCGTGCTCGTCAGTGCAGTACAGCCGGACAATTTAGTTGCCAGCGGCCCGTCGCATGAATAAGTTCAGCGGAAACTCATTGTTAGTTTCTCTCTTCTTCTCTTGTACTGTCATCTTCCTTCTCAAGTCTTCTTTCTCTCACATCTAAGTCCATGCAGCTATCTTGTTGCCAAGAGTATAGTGTTAGTATTTTTTCCTGTTGAGTGGATTATGGTTGGGCCTTCCGTGGTCAGAATGTCATTAGACCACACTTTAACTTTGATCTCAACTCTAGTATGTTTTTTTCAGTGTTGTTGTTGGTGTCTGGGTAACCTACAAAATGATTAAAAATGTTCATTCTAATGTTTGATCAGAAGAGAAACATGTACAATTTTTGAAATAATCTCTTTTGTGCATGGCGTATCCAGCATTACGTTCCGTAAGAGCATCGTGCCCATATGGGCAATCGATAGCGCAGCTCCTTATGAAATGCCTTCCTAAAGCATGCATTAAGCACTGTTCTGTCATGAGTGCTCAAATTACTATATATGGAAATTGTATGGTATTGTCATGCGTAAATTCTAAGAAAGTTAATCCAGTAGTTGCCATCGTCTTTTACGTTTCTGACTCGTGCTTCAAAAGTCATAACCGATATCAGTGGCCTCAAGTCACCCGCATGGATGTTTCAGAATCTTACCATTATTCCATTCTTCCTGCCTCGATCCTGCTTCCGATAAAAAGGTGACTGGGTATGCATAACATTGTTTACGAAGGACATTATCTAAAACTAACGAAGAAGAACTATAATTTGGTTTTCTTCTTTAGGTAACGATAGCTGTATGCGCAAATGGTTGAAAATAGCGGGCGCGTCCACCAATGACTTGCCGAATTTGGAAGAGAAGGCTCGTCTTTATCACCTTAGTGAGAGTAAGGTACTTCAAGAGCACACCGCCATCTTGAATGTGCTTCTTCCGGGGAACATTGCGGAGCGCCTGAAGACGTGTGTAGGTAAGAGAGCGAAACGAATCTCTCGGAAAATGTCAGTGTTGGAAAACTAAGTCAAACGAACAATAAACTACGCATGCGCACAGCTTGGGTTTGTTCTTTGTTATTTTTTTTATGTATATTATTCCCCCTTCACCTCTGTTTGAGTATTCCCTTTCCTAAAGCCTAGACTGTCTGTTGCACACGAACCAGATGTTGTTGCATAATGTTGCACATGAGCCACAATTGTTGCATAATGTTGTACTGGCAGGTAATGTTTCAGCATGTGGTCAAACAACTCCGTGCGTAGCCGGCCAGTGCGCCTATAACGAGACAACCGACCGCCATGTCTGCCAGTGTCCGGCTGGTCTGATTGGGGAGCGATGCCAAACGGGTAGGAAAACTTTTTCACACATAAAGCCAGAAGCTGCGCGCTTTCAAGTTTGAAAGTAATTTTATATAAGTGTCCCTGAGAAATTTCGTCTGCCGCTTTACGTTTACAGTGGTCTGCACATGTGTGCATGCTAATGTATACTTCTGCGACTTATCTGATGCACCAAGTATGGATATGAAAAAAAGTATACACATGAATGATGTAGATGCAATTTACTCCCACGGATGCGGAGGACTTCATCCGAACGTGTGCACGTTTGTGTGTGCTCTAGACATTGATGAGTGTGCTACTGGCCAGCACGATTGCGACATCACGCAGAGAGCGGTTTGCAACAACACACACGGTTCGTTCTTTTGCCATTGCCGCCACGGCTACTGTGGCGAAAAGGGCCAGCTCTGCGAAGGTAAGCCTTACCACAAAACCGGATCATAAATGAATGATGGGCTATGAAGATCGAAAATGATTACGTAATTATTACGTTAGTACGTTGTTGCTTTACAGTACTCTCTCCCTCTCCCAGTAGAGGAATAAAGACTGAAAGACGACTTCAATTATATGAGTACCGTAACTTCTGATGAAGCCAAGTTCTAACTCTTAATCATTAATGGACTGAATAGTTCGTAATCTGCTTCATGCAGTGCATTCCAATTTGCAGATTGAACTGAGCTTGTCCTTTCCTATCCCCTTGCTCTTTCTGTCAGTATATGTACATCTTTATGTGCTTCCTTTTGAGTTTATCTCCAGCTACGTCCTATAGCAAAAACTTATGCATGTTTGCATGTCTGTCCCTGATCTTTCACTCGACAACAGCGCTTTCGAGGAACTGTCTAACAGCAAGCCTTCGGCGACATATCTCCAGACTCCATGGGTAGTTGCAGGCTGGCATAACTTGAACAAATTAACAAAATAGGGTGTCTGTAAGCACTACGTCAGCATTCGATCTGGAATAGCACTGGCCCTGCACAGGCTGATCACTGCTTGGCATTACGGCGCATTTACACAGTCATGTTCAGTCTTTGATGAGCCACTGCCGTGAAAGAAACGTTGCCTACTACTGCGTAAACACTGTGCTGTTGCACTTTCCTCCTGCAGATGTTGACGAGTGTTTGAAAGGTACGCATCGTTGCCATGGCAATGCAACGTGTAGAAACACCGTGGGAAGCTACAACTGTTCGTGCGTGGATGGCTTCATTGGAGACGGATTGCGATGTGAGGGTGCGTTGTACATAAGTATAGGAGCAGGAAAAGAAGAAGGAGGAGGAAGTGGAGGATGATCATGAAGGGGAGGAGGAATGAGAGGTAATAGATCAAGACTTGTATAGGTAGTTAACTGTAGAAGAGCCCTTGGGAAAAGAGAGAGTAAAAGGAATGACGGTAAAAACAGAATAAGTCAATCCCTGCGCCTATAATGAATTGTCACCTCAAAAGTGGGGGCTGGTCTGGGAGAACTTCCACGGCACCGCTCGACCTAACCGGCGAGTGATTTAAAAAATGTCTTCTTGTTGCCTTTGCGTTTTAGAGATTTTGTGTACGGAGAAGAACAAAGAGTCAAAGCTGTGCCGAGAAGTGGAGTCCTTACGAGAACAACTCACTGTCATCCCGCAGCTCAAGAAGGAACTGAGCGACCAAAAGAAACAGCTGTCGATGACAAACAACACAATTATCACACTCTCCAGAGCTTTGGGAAATTTTCATGAAATAGAAAATGTAAGCTTTCTTATACTGATACAGTGGGCCAGTTTTGGGCGGCTTTCAACGGGACGTACCTAATGGTGTAAAACTGTTCTGTAAACGAAAGTCCATTTCATATACTCTCGCTTAAGTGAACATTTTTCTCTCTTGCTCAGCGCTGTCGTGGCATTGCTGCGTGGCAAAACTACCCGTGGGTAAACTGGGAAGACAGCAGGGACGCCGGACAACTGAGAAACGTAACGTACACCAAACAGCGAAACGACACCACCTTGCGTGTTGCCTTCTACACAACTATGTTGGAATGGCGCCACGACCGCTGCAGCGAGTGGTACATCAAACTTGCTGGTCAGGAATGCACCCAGCCCGCCCCCATCAGCTCCGGTATTTACACGTGGACGAGTGACCAGTCCGACCCCTGGACGATGCGGCCGGCTGAGATCAGTGGTTTCTGCAGTGGTACGTCGAGTGGACGAATTCCGCCAGGTCCGCTGACGATATCTGTGCACGTTCGAGGTTGCAGCGAACCAGCTGGAGATGCACACACCGGAAAATACAAAAACCAAAAAGTGACAAGCTCTCTGGTCGTCGAGGAATACTGCCCTTGAGATCTTGGCTATAGTTTTCTCTCTGGGTATCTGGCTGGGGCTCTTAACTTAAATTTTCTCTGACAATCAGAAATCAATGAAGGCGAAATCAGCTGCTGGCGTTTGTTACTCGGCATAAAAAAATCCCATGCAGTGTCCAAGTTTGCAAATTGTCTCATGTCGGATCTGTCGATTCCCTCAGGCAGTTGCGCTGAGCCCCTAAAGCGCATGCTCTGTTTGCATTACGCATGCGCAGGCTGTTTTGCTTTTCTCTCCTTTTTCTGCTAGACCGCCTTCCTGCACGTTTGATTAAATGGCTCTGTTTCAAGGTGTTAAAAGCAATGTGATCAGGGTTTGTTCCAGTTGTCTTCAGAGTTTCTGAGATTCTATTGCCAAAGTCTGTTTAGGTTCTTCAACATAATAGATCTGTTGCATGACAGAGATTGCCAGTGATCTTGAAGTCTGTTGTCATAAATCTTCATGTAGCCGCCTGGTGAACTCAGATACAAAGAAAAAAACATTATTCCTCGACATTGGGGCAATTCAATTTTACGCTGCAAATCTTTCAATGATGTTTACCCGCGTTATTACCTTGCCTACACCTCCTTTAGATTAAAAGGGAATTTTTTCGTTCACGATAATTATTTCTCTGACGGTCGACCAAATGAAAACCGGATAAGAATGGTCTTCATTGAAGCAATTCCCTGGCTGAATTTAAATGCACAACTTTTAGGCCTGAATAGGTGTTCAGGAAGTGTTTGAATTCTTTCACCTTGCCTCCGAATCGAGAAACGAAAAGAATGCGTGAAGAAGGGAAGAGATAAGGACTAACATTTTTATTAGTATTTCACTCCAGCAAAATGTTTATATAAATTATGAGCGACTTTTCGGCCGTTTCGGGTACGTGTAACGTGGTTGAAACTAGTATTGCCGACTAGCCCAGAAAATCATCCTTTCGTAACAGTTTGACAGTAAACCATCTTTATGGTAAGCCACACTTATGCCACTCCTGTCGCGAGGACTCAGAGGAACAGAGAGAGAAAGAGAGAGGGAGGGGGATTAACGCATGCGTAACTAATTGACCTCTTACGCCACAATGACTTTAAGGGTGGTTCTACACCTGTGCTGTCGCAACCAGTTTTAATTATCGGTTTTCTTGCATGTCCAATAAAGCTGCAATATACCTTCACAATGCCTTGTAGCCTTAAGTCTCAGGCGCCCCTAGAATTTTGAGCTCTGATTTAGCTAAATCAGCTTACACCTGCTTTTGCTAGTGATCTACCTAGCGAACTTGTGAAGTCAGGGGACTCCCATCAAGGCAGGGCTTTCGGCTGGGCAGAAACTGACGATTTTTTTTACATGAGGGCTACATGTGCGTCGAAGCCTCGAATTTGTATCCTCCGGTTGCATGGCGGGATATATTTAAATGCTGTTTTCTCGAAACGGGTTTCATCAACTTCAACTGTTCATAGTTCAGCCGCTTCTTTTGTACAGAGCCTTTGACCACTGAACTCAAGAAGTGTGCTACAAAAAGTGGTTTTCCATCTCCTTCCCAAGTTATAGCCAAGAAATTCAGCCGAGGTAGGGTAAAATGATGAAATTCTTAAAGTACATGTACTTTATTTTACAAGTTTGGCTTGGAAATTTGGAAAACTGTAGTAGTGTATTGTTAACCCCCTACACAGAAGCCACAGTAAAAGAATTAGGCTCATATCTTGCACATCAAAAACACAGCTACGAGTCAAAGTTTTCCTCCGCAATTTTTCTTTTGCCCATATCTTGGTCATAATCGACGTTATCACAAGGCAGTTTTCAGCTTTCACTTTCTCCAGCCAAGATCTATCAACCAAAATGCAATATTTCAACAATTTCCATCAGGTTGCTGAAATCAGCCGAGGTTTAGAACCACCCTTATTTCACTCACAAGACCGGCAATGACGCTCACTCACGCGACATGTTCGACAGCGTTTAAATTTGAAACAACCTCTTATAGATCCCGGAAATGACTGTTTACGCGGGGAAAGCTGTAACTCTACGGCTAACACACAAGCTGAAATCTTCTGTTCCCCAAATAGTCCTACACTTTGTAAGTGCAGCGCGCCGGCCAAAGGCGCGGTTATGGGTTTCGAAGGTTTGGCTATGCGACTACCCTATTTAACAGTCTTAATGGTCACCTGCGCGCTGGTCACGAGCGTTTCCACACATTTACGCATATACCATCTAAAAGGGCCTGATCAGTGAATCAAAATCATGAGAATATCGATCAAATGCCGAGCAAGCTGTATTCCAGACGAGTGAGCACAATCCCTGACTTGGTCAACCAGCTTCAGAATCAATGCAGCTTCTGGGTCAGCTCTTGTTCTCCTGAAGCCAAAATCATGCGCAGTTCCACTCAGAATGGAGCTTCAATATGCGTCTAAGAGCTCCGTTTCTCTGATTACCAGGAAGTGCGTTCTTCTTGGTTTTCTCCGAGCACAAAATGCACCCTTGATCTAAGGCCTGGACAACAGACTTTCAGCGATACTCTGGCATTTGAGGGGTACGTCCAACAAGTTAGCATTGGCTTTACTTTTTGAACAGACGTAGCGGATGTGTGGTAAACGCCGCTTCCCTGTCAATTACATCTAACACTTACCAATACGTCGACTTATCTGTGCAGTTTTGTGGATGAGAACTGCCGATCATGCGTGTAAGAAAACTCGAAGTTTGGGTGTAAAGTTTCGTCTATCTTCTTATTATTTCACGTCTGGGTGAAGCGCATGATACGGAAATTTACCCTGTGGAGCTCCAAGAACTCAGCTGCGTGTTTTCAGAGAGTGCGCATCTTCTTTTGTGGATCAGTCATCACTGCCACCGTCTCCCGCGTTGCCCTGACAATGTCAGAGGAAGAAAGATTGTCAGATTTCTTTGAAGTGGAGGGTACGTCCATCAGCGTCAGGTATCAGGTATGTTCTTTATGAGTAGGTTGCTTCGTGGAAGAGAGCTTATTAGTGAACATGACCGCAAAGTTGTTGATTTTGTATTTTTCTGGAGTCTGGCACTGCATATACTAGTATATTATGTCCAGCGCTGAGCTGTGCTTGAGGAAAAAATGGGATTGTCCTTCTCTATCTGTCTGTCTGTATTTGTTTATGCATGTCTCTCTCTCTCTCACACACACACACGCACCTCTTACACGTCTCTTTTCTCATCATCTCTCTGCATATGAACCTTGTGGCTTCTCACCTATGACAATTTATCCCGGATTATATAGAGATAGGAAAGCTATTCAAAGAGCCTATTTAACAATGATTTTTTATTCTCATATTTTGATGTTTGGTAGACTAGACATGCTTTTACAGAGATGAAAAACAGTTAAAAAATATTTCCATTTCAATATATGTAATATATGCATTAAATACATGTAGTTTGATACAAAAAATAGTCCAAATAATTATAGTAAATGCAGCAGTATATAATGGACACCAGACAAGTAGAAATAGAACTTTGAAATCTTATAATATTTGCTATATGCTTGTCTAATGGGAGTTTAAAAAATTAGTTTCTTTTATCAGGGTATCCATATACATGTAGTGCTAACAATTAATTTTTTTGTCCTATTTGGTCTAGTTTCTTTTTTTTTGTAATGTGGTTTAATGTTGGTGGTGAACTTAGTTATTGATTTCTTTTTTTTTGCTGGAAGGCAGTTCAGTGGCACTGTCAAGCCAGGTTGCTTGCGCAATATAGGCCAGCTTCTGCCACATGTCCTGAATGGTTGCCATTGATCTCTTGAACCAAGCAGTATGTGGATAAATTGACTCACTCCTATGCTCAGCTTCCATGTCAACTGTGCCTAATCGATGAGTTTTTGGTGGCACATGGTATGTGAACACATGGTACATTCTTTTGAGAGAAACAGTCGGGCAGTTATGGGGGAACCAGTTTCCAAAGGAATAGCACCGCAAGGCTAAAATTTCTACCTCATGCTTGCAGAGTGGTCGGCTAGGCAAGTAAAACTTGTAAGTTTGGCTAAATTAAACATAGTTATTTAGCTTGTTTGCTCTCGTTGAAAAGGTTTTTAGTAAAAAACCTTCTTGGTGAGAGCAAACAAGCTAAATAACTTCGTTCCTCCATCATGAACTTTAAAAGTCCATGGACAAAAAAATGTTTCCTAGCCGTGTATGATTTTCTGGCTGCATTAGCTTGTGAATGTCATTACCAACAAGTGTACCCTTGTGGTACACTTGTTGTTGAAGCTTTAACTCTTTGAAGAGCTGGTCCAGAGCAGCTTCAAACCGTCCCTTTCCTTTTTTGATTTCCTCTGTGATATCCTCCAGTTCTTTTTGTATTTCTTCAAGTGTTTTCTCAATTTATTTCAACTCTTCTTCAATTTTCTTTGCTTGTGCCTTTAGGGTCGCAACATACTTCCGTGCCTCCTTAGCTGCATGACTTTGTGGAAGCTTGCCATTGTTTCAGTTGTTCTATACTTTTTCATGGATATCATATGAAGAAGATGTGCTCCCTCCATCTCTGAACCCATCTGTGTCTTAATGTCAAGCCTGTAGAGTTACTGAGAGCTTCTGAGAGGGGTTCTGTTTTGACATAATTTTCATGCTGTTTTTTATCACCTTACAATGAGGCTACTGGGCCGACTTCAAACAGTTATTTCTCTGCTTTGGAGTAAGATTTTTCAAAGCGGGATTTTTGTTCTTTTTCTATTAATGATAATAAAGTTTTTGAAAATGTTCAAATGTCAGATTTGCCAAAATATACCAGTTGGTCGGTTTTCGCGTGAGCCGGCCCAAATATGAGGGGAACATCCAAACATATCAATTTCTGTCGGAACTGTATTGATGGTGGCATCGCCTGAAAAAGAAAATATGATGAAATTTTTATTTATTGTGAATTGTATATGCCAGCACATGAATTCCTGACGGTACGCGACGAAGGCTTGCTCTACCATTGCTGGTTTTTGCGCTGCAGACGGCTTCACGCAGAGTACGCCGCTTAAAATCCTCGTGTTCCACGTGGGCCTTATAACCAAGACTGCCCGGTATGTAGAAGAAACGCCCTATAAATCGCTACGTTATGTCTGCAAACATTGCAGATCTGTGGGTTGTCTGCGTAGTCCACGTGGATTCCGAAACATTCATGAATGTCCGATGGACTGCTGACGCTCGTAAACTGATGGGAAGACCCACGTTGACAAACACAGCACCTGCTCTTCGGCATTTCGAGCAACGCTGTGCTTCAAGAAAGACCTTGATAGATACCCAAGGACAAGCAGAACTCAGGATCAAAGAAGCAGACTGATTTTGCTCTTCCGCAGACTTCGACATTCTGCCTATACATGTATGTTAGCTGATACTAGTAGCTAGCGAGCGGCTGCAGCCGCGCCGACATGTGTTCAGCCAGGTACGCGCACTGCTGCATGGGGCGCTTCACTTCAATTTCCCACATTTTTTGACGCATGCGTAAATGAGCAAAAAATTTTCTTTACATGACCGCTAGAAACGCTCGCGTGGTGCGTACGAGGTCAATGTTATTGAAACGGACTGTACTGATACTGGTCACGCTTATGAGCGAGCTCGCGACAGCGTAGGCGTTCAAGTATCTACCGCTAGACTAGCAACTATAGACTTGCACTGTTGCAGTGCTAGTGTAACTTCGGTAGACACTCGGTTGAGCACTGCCACTGAACAATATCCAGCTGTCGTATCTATGCGCGTGACGGATCTTTGCGAATACGTTGTTGTTGCAGTAACAGCTTCTCACGTGACGGGCATCGGGTAATAGTACTACACGCATACACAGCCCTGCAGGCAGGCACCCATGATACATGTCCGAGAAAATACATAGAGCTGTCCAATAAACTCACCTTCAACAGCGAGTATGGGATTTGTAAAGACAGTCAAGAAGGTTTCCTTTAGGAATTGTAGCAGAAGAGAATACGACAGTAATAGCAGAAGGCTTACTTAGCCCGAGAAAGACAAAAAAATGGCTATCGCGAACAAAGGAAAAACGTCTCTGAGTAGAGAATGAAACAAGGATGTTGGAAGAGAGAGTACTTCAGCTTCGTTGTTACAGGAGGAGAACCACGACCTTCAAAAGAAAAATGCGTCGTCCCTGGGTGGACTCGAACCACCAATCTTTCGATTAACAGTCGAACGCGCTAACCGATTACGCCACAGAGACAGCGCCTGCGGGGTGGCCCATTCTTCCAAGATTTACTCAAACGAAATGCATTGGGATAGCAGTCTGACATGATACATTCAGATTACTCCACTTTTATCAGCGGGGATTTATCAAATAGTCGTTTTCCCAGCGGGAATGGCAGGGACGACAGAACACGTTTTGTACATGTGCTAATGACTTGTATCAGCGCAGAACATTGGCTCGGTTCGGGTCGGGTCGTTGCTGTCCAAGGTAAATCAGTGCCAGACTCCCAGCGCAGCGCGTACCCAGGCAGCGGTTGTTGCTTTGGCCTTGCCTTGACTAGACTGGTCACAGCTCGAGGAAGTATGAATGTTGAAGTAACTACTGTAATTATCGGAGTACATGTATAAGAAGCGACGGGGTATAATCGTACCCATAGTTTTTACCCGTTCTGACGCTAAATTTAACTCTATACTGTAGCGTTTTCGGTGTATAAGCCGCGGGGGGACTTTTGTGGGGAACTTTTCGCCGCGTTACAGCTGCAGTTGATATCCCGACAATAGGCTTTATCACGGTTTCTCGAACAAATTTCGCGCCACTTGCGCTGGGGGGCAAAAAAAATGGCGCGAAACAGCGGTGCATGCAGTTTCAGTGCTAAGTCCAATGTGTCGATTCTGTTGACCACTTCCTTCTTCAACTTGGTTGGCTTTTCAGCTTGGCTTTTCTGCTTGGTGATCCTACGCGAAC
>JAOWAW010108947.1:0-13998 GCA_028565695.1 Nicola tetela
ATTCAGAGAACCCGTGTCTGGTCAAGAGGGGGAGAGAGAGAGAGAGAGAGAGAGAGAGAGAGAGAGAGAGAGAGAGATGCATAGAAAGGGAGGACAGCCAGAAAGAGAAGGACAGAGGTACACAGGAAACAAAACAGAAGATTGTCAATGCAGGATGTTCAAGCATCTCAGGATAATGGGAATGCAAGCCTCAAATCTGGAACAGATAGCGTTCGTTAACATTATAATGCAGTAGACCGACTATAATTGGCATGACACCATCTTTAACAACTCTCCTCTTTTTCTTATTTCTTTATGTCTCTTTCTCTTTCTCTACTCTATCATAGTTAATTGTGGCAAAAAAAAACTCTCACACTGATCTGAAAAGGGAAATTGACTCACAATACTGCAAATTACACGCACCAAATTTCAGCGAGCAGGCTCGTGACATTGCAAGTTCCGTAGAAGGCCAAGCTCCTCACTCTCTCAAAATATAATTTAAGAGTTGCAAATTCTGGGAAGGGGTCATATTGAAAGTTTGCACTCCGACTCTAGACAAAACATCTTTCATATAGGCAAAAACTCCTACCCTGCTTCTTCAAACAATGTGTGATCTGAAGAACCCCAAACCATACTAACAGTCCATATATAGTGTATCCCTGTGAAAGCCAAATGATGAAGTTAGCCCAAATTTTCACTACTTGCTGCCATTACGTCCATGCATTTCCACTATGTTGTACGCACCACACACCGGTGTAAGCAGTCTTTTCCCTTTCATGCTTGGTCAAATGACTGCAATCACAGGTGTATGCTACAGTGCAGCTGCAGACCTGCCCACAGCCACATTGCACGAAACAATGAGCCTTCCATGTACAGCTACGCTGTTTGCAGCTTACTGTGCATCAGTGAGGGGCTTGCCACAGCAAAAATCATACACATTCTTTATGTGAATTATGGAGCAGTGTGTGCTGATGCAAAGTAAGCTGCAAACAGCTGTACGTAGTTCCAACAACTGCAGACCAGCCATCGCATGTGTTTTTTTTCTTGGCTGATTGCACTACGGATGTGGGCCAAACCTCTACCCTGCTGAACGAAGACATTTCGTCCAGAATCACAGTGTGTAATTTTGAGATGAGCCCTAAGAACTTTCTGTCACAATCACTGAAATTGAAGTTCCACCGAAAGAGGCATGTTTTACAGTACATAGTCACCACGACCCTTGTCCTGCTTGCCAACTACACAGCTCAATAACAATTGTAATCTTTGTGTGCACATTACATTTGTGTGTTTGTGGAAGAGGGGGGGGTGAGTGCATGTGTGTGTTGTACACAGCATAAGGCTCTACAATGAACATCAATTCATGGTCATGCAAACGTACCACCCAATTGTCACACCATTCATTGTCTTGGGGAATAAATCCGCAGCACGTGGCCACATGAAATCCAAAACGATGAACAACAGTGGGTGAACTAACATCTCCAACACTACTGTCAGAAGTCTCCACTTTTGAAAGTAACTCAATATTGTGAAGATGAAGTCTGTTAAAAAAAAATAAAAAAAAAAAAACAGAGAGATGGAAAAAGAGAAAAATATGAGAAAATGTATGCATGCCCTGCATAAACTGGCATAATGAAGTTTTTAATCATTAATACAGCTCTGCTTACATAAAATAGTTAGGGCTAGACTCTGGCACTCTCTGTCAGTTGATGATTTGGTATCATAATTAAACATTTTTACTTTCTGATGTAGCACTTTACTATCAAGCCAAGTAGTTTCTATTGCAGTGTACCATCGTCCAATAAAGAAGTCCTCTATTTTTCATGTGTAACCAAGCATTAAAACAGAAAAAAGCAGAAATTTGTCAGGCTAAAGGTTTATTTCTTGGCTTAGGAAACAATGTGGCCGTGACGGTCATAAGTCTCTATGCATTACAGCTCACGTTAAAAACATTGTTGACAAAAGGAGAACCACCGAGAAACTGTGACGTAATAACACAAACAAAAGCCGTTGCAAAATTACCTTGCCAACTGTTCACCAAGTTTTGACTGCTGGGAGTGCAATGATGTCATGTCCAAGTGCTCCATAACAAATACAGCTCCACTCCCCCCTGGATGGTCAAACACCTGTTACAGGAAACAGTTAAGAGCAGCTGCTTAAAACAATGTTACAATTTTTGAGAACAAAAAACTAACAAAGAGTTGCAACAAAATTTGATTTGAACTGAAAAGTGTAAAGCAGCTGATTTTCACATGGTACAACTTTTCGAACTTTTTACACAAAACAAGTTTGTGTGTGTTACCAGGTCTATTTAAGTGTTGCAGTTGTTCTTGTTGCTTGTATGTGTTAATAGTGGTCTCTGGTGTAACGCAAGTATCACCTATTTAGAGTTGTCTTTTGCTTTGGTGAATGTTTTTGGAATAAATGTGTCTGAGCTTGATGACACGTAACAGTGAACTATTTTTCGTACTCTGAGCCTGGGTTACGAGCAGTCCAGTTCTCACCACATGGTTAGGTTTAAAGGTAAACTTTCATACAGAACTACAATAAGTAATTTTCATACTTTGGCAAATATGTACAGCAGTACACAAATTAGTAGTGTATGAAAATTTGCTGCTTAACAGAAATGAAATGTTGCAAAACTGAAGGCAACAGCTGGCATTGCTCAGTTTAAAATATAAGAGAAAAAAATGACCTTTAGGGAGCGCTTCACCAACTCATTGTTACATGTAGCATATGTTCGTGATTTGCCAAAAGCTGCAATAACTGTTGTTGTTGTTATTGCTTCAGATTGCATACAGCATGGCAAATTTTCAAACACTCATGACACACATTGCCAAAGTTACCGACCTTGATCTTGACAAGCACTTCAGGCCTGCTCCTACAAATGCAATTTTCAAGATACTGGTATATTTTTTCTTGAACAATCAGATAAACAGGAACCTGATTGAGTAAAACAGCTAATTGCCAGTTTAGCAATGATTGGTAGCAGCCCTGAGCCTCACCTTCTGGCCAATGGCAGATATTTTTTGGTCTTCAGGAACTACGTTCTCAATATTTGCATACCAGCCAGTCACTCCATTCTTCTCTACCAAAGTAATTTTTGCCGGACAAGAAGCACTCATTAGCATGGACTACTGCTAGGATTCTGGCTATACTTTCTTTTTCTCTTTGACTATCAAGTACATCTGCAGGAAAAATTGCTCTTATTCCTTCACCACGAAGCTAAATTGGCCAGGATTTCCCCGCATTTGCAAATAACGGCTGTCAGTAGATGTACGCAATCGAAGTTTCACTACGATGAAGTTGCCATTAGCCCCAAGGCTGAACTCTACTGAAACGCCCACTTGCATAAAGTTCGTACACACATTAATTGTTATTGTGTACTACTCTTGATATACATGCATGACAACGCTCCAGCTCTTTGATGACTCAATTTCGACACAAAACTTCTTCATAAACCTAAGTTACTAGTAGTGACATAAATTTGTTTTCATGTGTGCGTCTCACCTTTATGGATTTTGGAACGCGAACAGTTTGAGTCTTCAAAATGGCATCCAGACTGGCTTCTTCGCCCACAAACATACGTTTGGCCTGCACATGGGCTACAGACGACACCCAGTCAATTTTTCACAACATGCTCAGTGGACCTACAGAAAGCGATCATCTGTATAGAAATGGCTGCCTGACAAAGAGTGCAGAAAAGGCATTCATTCTTGAACACTGTAACACCATTCCTTCACCTCGCTTTTCGTGTTGACCTTCACGAAAACCCGACCGGTGTCTGTATCATAGCTACAACCATCGCTGATACAGCCACCTCCGGCGCGCCCTATAGAAACCAGTTCCCCGGTTCCAAGCGCCGCTTTTAATGCTCTTTCCATGCCCGAAGAAGCTTTGCGAGTTTCCAGCCAACGACGAATGCCAACACAAAGATCCCGCCTTGAGCAAACGACAAACCCGAGGATCATTTCGCTCCAGGCCAAGTCTACAGCAGCCTAGCGCTGACGAGCTGCTGACGATGCCTCACCACCATGGTCACGCATTGCTGACAGCGCAGCGCATATGCATGAAGATCGACCATCTATATCGCGATCCCCAATACATGACTTGCTTATTCAATGCTGACTGCCGTAGTGCTACATTGCTGGTAACTTCGACTACCTTCGATTTTGGCGCCACGATGACAAAATGGCGCGGGAACTTCGAATGGAACTGTGTTACAGTAAGTTGCAGTATGTTGTGAGTCTTATGTTGTGTAGACGCATCTCCGGCTGTCTCCGACAACAAGTCGCAAGGGAAGCTCCTGGAACATGTGGTCTGAACTTCTTGAGGCCCTTGCATGTTGTGATGTCGCTCAAGTAAGGAAAACAACTGGTCAGGTGTCAAGGAGGTCATTCAATGGTGGAAGGCGACGGAAACGTCTAACGAAGGGAGTAATCTGGTAATGGATTCAGTCAGTCCGATCGATGCAGGACCCACAGCCTGGCCAAGACTGCAAAAGTTCTTGGCAACCGCTGACGTTCAGTTGTTGCGGGACTGGCAGCAGCGGCGGGACCTGGCTTTAGACGAGCTACGCCAGCAGCAGATTGCCCTGTCCGAGAAACACCAGGAGCAGATGCGTTTGCTCTCACTTGGACGCGACGATCCACCTTCTACTGTTGCCGGTACGACCTGTGGAACAGCTCTCTCTGACACTGTCAGCTCTGGACGTCGTCATTCTGGTGCTTGTCAGCGCGAGGCAAGCCAAATAACAAACCCTCGCGATGAAATTATTCAAAGTGTCGCTGCTGACGATAGGATGTCGGACCAACAGGGGACTGGGGACGAGGTCGTCGACAATCTCCCTCTGTCTGAAAAGGAAATAGGCAGCCCTCTGCCTGACAGTGATGCTGCCATTTTATCGACCGAAACAGCAAAAGATAAGCACGACTTAGGAGGAGCAAGTGCAATTACTAACAGTGCGAAGAACACCGAGATGCCGGAAAGGGGATTTCATGTGCGACATGATCAACCTGCTGCTCAGGTGAGCACATTTCAACAGCTGCCCGGCAATGTACCTGTACATGTATTCATGGTCAGGCTCAGGTAAAATATTAAAATAAGAAAAAAAGAAACAAAAAAAAACACAAACATGGGGAATACTAGTATAGCAGTAGATAATTATGTTTAAGAAAACACATGTATTCAGCGACTTCTGTTAATGTGGCTTCAGTGCTAGTAGAAATTACAGCTGCTGCTAACTTTCTTGTAATTATGTTCCACTTCGAAATACAGTACATGTATCATGTCATATACGTGCACTGGTAGCTTCAAGCTGCATACATACACACTTGGCTATAGTCCAGGTGAAAGATGAGAAATGGTTGGCGACACATATTAAAGCATACTGAGGGCTGTACTTTACAATGGAATACACCAATTTATGTTTCCAATGTGGACAATTGTGCCTGCATAAACTGTTACGCTGTTTGTATACAGTAAAACCTGTCTAAGGCGACCACCTAGTGGACCACAGGGATGTGGTCCCCTTAGGCAGGTGGTCCCCTTATCCAGGTTCACCAAAAATTCATGTGATACACAAAGTATGACTGCCAGATTGCAATACATTCTTGGTTATGCGTGCTGTGTGTTATGTGTAGATTATGTCTTGTACCACGCTCCTTTTTCCGTGCAGCATGCATACAGACAAAGGAAAGAAAATGACAACAAAACAAAACACCACCTTTAGCTCAGAAAAGTTCACATTGTGGTATTTTGATCCTCTACATCATAAAAACGTTCTTCTCTCCAGAGGTTCTTACCTCCTCACACTGCCGTTTCAGTCTGAGGTCAACAAGCCTCTCAACGTAATTCTCAAGTTCCTGAATTTTGCCCTGCACTGCTTCTTGATCTTCTAAGGCTGAGGTCAATCAAATGCATCAATCATGAGACAATGGAGGGCTGCATGCACAAAAATTAGATGCAGCCACCTTAACCATTCTAGAGTCATTACATTCACAGTAAAAGTGTACATAATTATAACAGTTACCCCCATCACTCAGTGGTATCAAAACAGAGAATAAAAGAAAATAATAAAAGCATGGCCAAAGCTGTGGAATGATTTGGACATTGTACTAGCTACAATAGACCATGTAGTGCATGTATGACTAAAACCTCCTACTGTACCAGTATGGCCTAGAGGCTACAAATTGTGTACACCTACTTCAGCTGCAATCTCTATGCTTTCAAGAGTAAAATCTCCACAGCCATAGGTAGTTTCTGGCCAGTTCCAGTCGCCTTATCCATGTTAGCCACCAAAAATGTACCTGAAAAGCCAGTTGCTGGTCGCATTAGGCAGGTGGTCACCTTAAACAGGTGAATTTCAATACAAAACAGTCCGTTCCAGTGGAAACTGGTCACCCTGACCAGGTGGTCCCCTTATCCAGGTGGTCGTCTTGACAGGTTATACTGTAGTTCAAATCTTGTTTTGCGGTCACAACAGAGACAAGAAAACTTTACATGCGCCAATGATGCCAAGATTTTCCATCGCATACTCAAGACTGAAAGTTGATTTTGTCTTTTAGCATGCTCAGTTCATTGTCAATTTCTTTTACACCTTCATAACTTACTCAGGTCTTCCGTATTTTTTTGGTGCTTCCAAATTGCCTATCAATTTCTTCCTCATACACAGCAACACCGTTGTTATTGTTATTGTTGGTTTATTGAGATTTTAGAGATCAGTGTCTATTGTAAGGCAATTTAGTGGAAAAGTATTCAACATTATTGCACCAATGAGACACAATACCAAGAGCATCAACAACAAATACTGTTACTACAACTGTAAAAATATAAAAGGGATACTACTACTGCACTGCGACACAAATTTATCAAGTGTTTCGTACTTTTTAATCCTGTGACTAGCATTATAAACTTTGGGGAGTCAGAGGTCTCATCTTACACTAGTAGATACATACCTTACCTATATTCACTACACAAGCTGTTATTGTGTAGCTATGTGGTATAGGTAGACTGAAATTTCTCTTTAATGGACAGTGGGGCTGTTTTGTTCATCCAGCAGCCTTGTGAATCAAGCAGTAGCACCAACACTTCTAATTTAGGGAAGTGAATTTGTTCAACTTACAGGTTGAGCGAAGAAGTTACTACCAAGTTTTCTTGTATTTATAATTGTGGGTGAGGATGGAAAATTTGTTGATGACTCTCTTGTTTTGGTGAAGATCATTTCCTGAAATTATTTTGCATCCCTAATTCTTTCTTTTTCTTTTCTTACAGGGGACTGCACTCACTGCATGCGCTGCCTATGACCAGAGACCAGTGAAGCCTCTCGGAGGTATGATACTGGTGTACTTGAAAATATTATAACATTTCACGAATTGACGGCATGCTGTACTTCGTCAGTGCTTTGAAGTAGAAAAAAGTCTTTTAAGTTTTAACTTTTCTTTCTTCATTTTGGTGATGTCACTACACTCAACTTTGAAAGAAGACTGTTAGAAGACTGTTTGTAATTGTATTGAACAAATTTAATTTATATTTTTAAACGTGTTGCTCCTAAACATGAAGAGGATTTCCCAACACACCAGTCACAAGCAACATTTTTCATGAGACGTCTCAAAACGTCTCATGAAGAAAGTTTCTCCTGACTGGTGTGCTGGGAAATCCTCTTCATGTTACAACTGCCCATTCAGGATTTCTTGAGTCCTATGTTGCTCCCTTTTTTTCCCATGAACTGAGCACATTTGAAAAAGGAGATTTGTCTACAAAGGGGAAGGCTTTCTTGTAGTGTTGCTCAAACTGATGAAGCAAAAGTTCGTTCTCACTTCTTTCTTTTTTTTGTCACTAATGTTTGTCCAGATGCATCAGCATCATTTGAAGAGTTGATTGTTCAGCGAATGAAGGAAGTGAGACATTTTCTTGTGGAGCTGTTTTCCAAATCTTGACATTACAAAAAAAAGACAGGTTTTGCAAGCAGTTGGCTGCTGATAAAAACAGTCCAACAGTGTCTTATAGAACATAAAGTGTGCAGAATTGGGAGAGTCTTCTTCCTGGGTGTTTATCGGGGGCAAGCTTAATAGCCTAAGTTGAGCAGTTAATTCAAAACTGAAGAGGTGGGAATTGTCAGGGTTTGGTGGTCCTTTTGCTTCTCCGAACAGGTTTCATTGTCATTTGTGTAAGTTTTTCAGACTGACAAACATTTGCAGTGTTTTTCTTTCTTTTATTGTGCCACTATTCTCTCTCACTCACTCTCTCTCTCTTTCTCTCTTTCTTTGCCATTCTTTCTCTCTGCCCCCCTCCCCCCCCCCCTTCTTCTCCCTCTTTCTCTGTCTCACTACCCTTGTCTCCTTCGCATGTTTGTTCCTCAGGAGGAAGCTGCAACTACTCAGCCAGGGGTGACAAAACCTGCTCAGCAGAAAAACTTTTTGCGAAGAGGGCAGGGCATTGCCAGATTTAACAAGAAGCCAGCTGCCAATGGCTCTTCTCATGATGCAAATGCTGAGCCTGTTACAAGTCCTCCTGAAAAGTCACTAGCAGAGAAGAAGTTGTCACCTGGCAAGAACACAGCTTGTGGCGAGCCTGATCAGATGTTCGATAGTGGGCAAGAAACTGGTCTACGTCAGGAGGATCAGCAATTTCCTGCATGGCAGCAGCGTGATTTCCAGCCATATGTGCCCAGTCAATCCAGCATCAGGGCATCACATCCAGAATCTCAGCAGACAACTGTTCAAGCTGGCAAACAGCTGCCTGGATTTCACCAAGCCAGAAATGACTGTTTCACAGCTGGTCCAGAGAATACGAGGGCTGCTCCACCTAATGCTGAGTACAATCCTAAAGTGTACTCTGAAGATGAACAAATGGTAAGCAAGATTTTGAGTTAATCTGCATATCTCTCTGTTTTTCTGTATCTCTTTGTCCTTCCCTCCAGTCTTGCATTCTTTCTTGCTTGCCATGTAGGTGCACTGCCAACTGTTAGTTTTTTTTCCTTTGTAGCGAGATTTTTCAGTGAAAACCACCAGCATAAAAATCATCAGGGAAAATCATTAGATAAGCCTCTTTTATCAGCAGTAATCGGGCTGCTGTGTTTGGGACTTATCCGTAAGCAGCTAGTTTTAGGACTTTGCGACATTGTGGCGATGGGTGTTGCGTTTCTGCCTTATCTTACAGAGCTCCAATGACCTGGAATCACTGCTTGAGTTTGAGATGTTGGAGGCTGCAGCTGATGATCACTCCTTCTCATCACAGTGTTCACTTGTCCAAGGTGTTCTCCGACGAGCAGCTACAAGGCGGGTACACTCTGGTCATTGTATAGCCTCAAGCTCACCACCATCAGAAATCCACCCAACCAACAATTCTGCAGCAGTTGTATCAAAGCCCACTCCGTTGACTTATCACAGTCTAACCCAGGCAAGCAGCAGCAGACAGGCTGAAGTTTCTCGGCAGCTTTTCAAATCAGACTCCCATGACTCTGGACTTGCGTCAAGCAGTACATCTCATGGTGTGCCCTCCACAACTCCAATTTCGTCTTCTTCTTTGCTTGTTGGAGAAGAGCAAGGGAATCGTAGCAAGGAAGTGCAACCAACATTACCTGATCACAATGTTTTCCATGGTCACTGGGCAAGAGATGAGGGAGAATTGAAGAGCGGGGATGACACTGATACCACCCTTGAGGCATCTTCTCAAGAGCAGCTTGCTGACGACAGCGCATGGGATGAGGAGGTGGTCGCCAGTGCAGCACACAACCACATGCCAAGTCTGTTGACAAAAGTGGCACTTCCACAGCAATCTACAGGCATCCCCAGTACTTCACCAGCGAAGGTATCAACTCAAGTAGCTGACCAGCAGGGAGACTTCATCGATCAAGGAAGGCGAATACTATCAACAAAGCTACAGGCAAAAGAGCAACTGCCTCAAGGGAGAGGTTTTGGCAGTGAAAGAGATAATCTAAGTGATGACTCATTCCTGTCCAATGATCAGGTGGATGGGGAATGTCTCAGCCAACCAACTACTGTTGGACAGACAGTGCCAAACTCACAACCAGTGGCTGAAACGTTGTTGCAGCAAAAAAACCAGCTGCACCAACTGCTTGCACACCATCAACAGATTCTTGCTCGGCTCAAGGAGCAGCGAAGACATCTCACGTCAACACAATTGCCTCAGCGTCATCTAAAGGAGACAAAACCTTCCACTGAACTTCGCCAGCAGAGCTGGGAACGACAGCACAAGATACCCTTACAAAAACAACAGCCCATATTTTCCAAACCTCAACCTGAGTCTACTCCCAGCTTTCCCCAACATTCTCCATCAGCTGAGCGGCCAGCTGTGCCTAACACAGCTATTTCCAAGGTTGCGCCTTCGACACGAATGCCACATCTACCAGCTGTTTTTCAGGAAACTGTTGACTTTGCAGATGAGCCAACGCCATCTCAGCTTGTCATGAAAATGTTCCCTGCATTGTGTCCAAAACCAAAGCCAGAGCCACCTGCTCCACCGATGTCCAACCATCAACTTTCACCTGAAAGGCCAGAAGCAAGCTCCACACCAGCTACACATCAGAGAGACAGTATGCATGGTACAGCAGTTTACTCTTCCTTTGGTTATTGTAATGGTTCCTTACGGCTTTGGCCATGCTTTTATTATTTTCTTTTATTCTCTGTTCCGATACCATTGAGTGATGGGGGTAACTGGTGTAATTATATACACTTTTACCGTGAATGTAATGACTCTAGAATGGTTAAGGTGGCTGCATCTAATTTTTGTGCATGCAGCCCTCCATTGTCTCATGATTGATGCATTTGATTGACCTCAGCCTTAGAAGATCAAGAAGCAGTGCAGGGCAAAATTCAGGAACTTGAGAATTACGTTGAGAGGCTTGTTGACCTCAGACTGAAACGGCAGTGTGAGGAGGTAAGAACCTCTGGAGAGAAGAACGTTTTTATGATGTAGAGGATCAAAATACCACAATGTGAACTTTTCTGAGCTAAAGGTGGTGTTTTATTTTGTTGTCGTTTTCTTTCCTTATGCTGTTGTAATTTTCTTGCCTGTCTTCTAGCTCACTGCAGCTGTTGTGGAGTTTGAACAGCAGAGAGATGCTGAGTTTGCTTCTCTGGAACAGGAATGGAAAAAGCTGAGGTATTTAAAACCTTCAAAAAAGCCTGGTGGAATATTGGTCTCTTGTTGTCGTTGCTTTGTCTGTTTGTACATAGACCAGGCAGAGCTGGGTTTTTGTGTGTGTTGGAGAGCACAGACTATGTAGCTCAGCAATAACTGAACTATGTGAGTAGTGAGAGGGAACTAAGGTGTGCCTGGGGAGGAACAAGAGGAGAGAGAGAGAGAGAGAGAGAGAGAGAGAGAGAGAGAGGGAGGGAGATGTTGGCAGGCAGATGGACAGAGAGATAGATTGAGATGGTTGTTATGATTGAACGAAAATAAGCTATCGTGGTAGCTAGCCTTGGTCAAATTATGACAAGTGCCATTTCTATTTTTTTTCACACCTTCAGGTAAATGAGAATGCCACAGCTGTTCCTGGAGGATTTACTTTCTTTGTTAATTTCCTGTTGTTTTTGTTGACTGTAATGTAGAACTGAACGACGACAATTTACTGACGAGCAGCGCCGCAACACCACAGTAATGGCAAGACGTGATGTTGAAATTGCACACTTAAAAGACGAGGTGTGTGTGTGTTCTCAATTGCAAATCAATTTTGTTGGGCTCATTTTTAGCTTATCTAATACATGCTTTTCTACCTGGCTAAAAACCTCCACGGATTTAGGCCATTTGTAGCTGTATCCTCACAACACAAAGGCATCAACGTATAATATTTCTTGAAGGGAGTCCTGCCCTGAACTTGTTTTTCAAAACCTGCCCTTGAATAATCACAGCAGCACAAAGGATTGCATTTCAAGTTGTAAGAGTTGGAAACACTGCTCAATGGACAGTCTGAGATACATCTTAACAAATGCATAGGATTCAAAAAATGATAGTAGTGTAAAAATTACCAAGTGTGTTCTAGTGATGAAAGCTGTTTTCTGTAATGGCTTGAAGTGTACAGACAAGCATGAGAATAATTCCTACCAGTTGTGTGATACCTCCAACATCACAATTTTTTTCCTCATCTTTCTTTTTTTTTCTTGGTTTTGGGAGCTGTTGGCATATCTTTTTTCTATAGAGTATTCTTGTTGGTGGTGTTTTGATTGTCGTTTTACTGTTTGGATATGCTATACTTGTTCTAGCTTTCCTCTGTTGAGGAACGTCTTCATACGTTTCAGTCGCGCGAAACTCGTCTTCAGACAGCACTTGCCCGCAGCAAAGCACGCACTGAGTGCCTTGAGAAAGACAATGAAGAGCTGCAGGCGGAGAATAAACTCTTGACGAGTCAGTTATTGGATGCTCAACAAGAGTTGAGAGCTGTAAAAGCTAAAGTGAGCAGGGATGTTTTTGTTCAGTGGTGTGGATATGTGTTCATTGAAGTGTCTGTGGGTTACAGTGGGCCAAGTGTTAGCTGTTGATCAACAGCTCTCCCCACAGTGCCTTCAAACTGCATGTTCCTGTGATGGGTTGTGTGTGGAAGATCAGCCTGTTGGAACAATGGTTCCTCACCCTTCCTTCTCTCCACACTTATATTTTGTAGCACTTTTTCTCCAGTTGCGTCAGGGATGTGTGCTTCAAGACCCTATTTCAGAGATCTTCCTATCAATTTTCGATCATTTATTTATGTATTTATTTATTTTTGTTTTGTTTGCTTTAAAGAGTTTGACAAGAATAGTAACTGGCTGGTCCTGAAAAGGATATGCCACCACGGAAAGCCCAGATAAACTGTAAGACCAGCAAAATATGCTCTGGGTTTGAACATTATGTCACCCAAATACTATAAGTCACTCATGGAATGAAGCCAGTCGTCACACGAGGAGCTTATGTTCGAAAGCTGTCTTGGATTGGTGTTTTGTTTTTAACTGTTGAGGGTGACTTTCAAATATTGGTTATGAGTTTGTTAGACAAAGGCCTTAAGAAGGTACACACCAAATGTCATTGTGATACCTTGTTTGTGGCCCAAGAAACAACTGGAAGGCTGCTATAAGCCATTCAGAGAAAATTGCATGTTTCTTTCTTGGCTCATGAAGCCGCTAATTGGTTTTGGTGTGAAGCAGCGCCTCATGATATGGTCTCATCGTTTTGCATGACTCTTGCTCCGTGTGGGTTTCAACCGTTGTTTGAGTAAATCTGAGATCAAGCTGCTCTGCCAGTGGCCTCCACTCTACTGTGCATGGCAACTTGATGTGGTATTACTACCTGTGGCAGCTCTGCGCACACATGCCTCACAGCTCTTGTTTTGGGACTTTCCCTGCAATTGCTATTTGGGAGGTCCACAGAGTGAATGCCACAATAGGGCATGACAGGCACCATGGCACCTGCTGAATTTGACTGTCCTCCTGTTTCTCCCCTTCCTCTTAAATCTATAATGCAGTTTTCACCAAAAGGTAGATCATTCCATTCTCTTTCATGAGATGCCATAAAAGGAAAGTTGCCTGGCACAGCCCTCAGTGGGATGGGTATTCCCTTAAACAAAGGCATTACTTTAAACCGGTGCTTTTCTGTTGTGACCACTTCTGACCACAGCCATTGGAGATCACTGTAATGGCACTTCCTGACTTTATGCTTGGTAGCTCCTTATAGTTAGGTGGTGGTAGCACTGCAAGACAATGCCACGCTGTAGAGATTGCAAACAGATGATTATCACACATCCATGGTAAGCTCCTCGGTGTTTACACTATTTCTTTTCATTTCTGCGGGTGTCTTCATTTTCATTTGTGTATTTGCTCAGGTGCAACAGGAAAATGTTCCGCCCACTAGACAGGGTGGTTACTTTTCAGGTAATAGAATGAACATTTAATGGAGTGGTGTTGATTCTATTTAGCTCTAGGTATGACTGCTATAAGAACTTGTGCTTGTTTATTCTCTCTCTCTCTCTCTCTCTCTCTCTCTCTCTCTCTCCCTCTCTCCCTCTCTCTCTCTCTCTCTCTCTCTCTCTCT